>CM042553.1:400100-572419 GCA_023630585.1 Cranoglanis bouderius
CTCGTCATTTGACAATTTCTTTGCAAATCCCATCTCGTACATTTGGCTAGACAGACATGGAATATCGAGTAGAAATGCCCGCTGAGATATGGAAAAATCCAGAATACAGGCAGTAACTGCTCTCCCACAGAATGATTTCATGAACCCCAGTGCCAATTTTGACCATCTATTTTCAGGAGACAATGGCAGGACCTTGGAAAGAATGCAAAATTCAACTTCAGGAGGCAGGCTGAAAAAGTCAGTTTGGCCCCACGCCAAAAGGCTGGTATGAGCTCGAAGTGTTCTGCCTTCATCAATGAGAAACACGGTGTAGTAAGTATCATTTCTTGACACTATACGGGCTCTGTACCACGTTTCATAGACCCGTACAAGACATAGGTCACCAGGCTTGCCTTCTCCTTCATGAAATACTTCTTTGGGGTACTGAATCTCTTTTTTCATTTGTTGATATGCAAGTTTCTGATCCGGGACAAAATTGCCCCAAAACTCTACCATAACACAGAGAGGGTTCATGTTTACTCTGGTAATGAACACAGTCACAGTTGAGCCAGATGATGGGAGCCCAGGAATTGAACACATTGTGTGGTTTTCTAGGTTTCAGGTTTTCAAGTGATTCAAGAAGTTTTCAATGACTGATGACATGCTATCTATAAAGAAAATACAAAAGAACACATTTGAAACCATTTGATGTAGGCCTGTAATCAAGAATATATGAGTTTAATGTTTTAATCAATCAGAGAATAAAAGACCAGTGCAATATCTGGGGTTAGGGCAGGGGCGTCCAAACTTTTTTGGGTAAATGACCCCAAATGGGCATTACGAATTTCTGCGACCCCAAACCTTAACCTTTCTCATTCCATATTTATAATATACTACTACTCTATATTTGAACATTTTGTGTTAGTAAGTGGTTAAACCATATATTCCTTGCACCGACAACCATTCTAGTGGGATTTGTTGATAACTGAAACTTAATAATGATGGTGTTTGTGTGATCCATTCTTAGCAGCATATAATGTAACAAAAGCTTTACATTAGAATCTAACAAAATTAAGTAAGCCTAATTAAACATTAGCTCTTTTGCCAAGACTTGCTAGAACAAAAATCCCACCCAGTCTACCTCAACCATCTCAAAAGCTGCACAAAAAGATCTGAAATTAGTCTAAAAAAAAATCAAGTATTGAAAAGGGAGATATACAGGTGCATCTCAATAAATTAGAATGTCTGTAATGTAGAACAACTGTAGCCAAATTCCTTGACACGTCTGTGTGTGGTGGCTCTTGATGCCTTGACCCCAGCCTCAGTCTATTCCTTGTGAAGTTCACTCAAATTCTTGAATCGATTTTGCTTGACAATCCTCATAAGGCTGCGGTTCTCTCGGTTGGTTGTGCATCTTTTTCTTCCACACTTTTTCCTTCCACTCAACTTTCTGTTAACATGCTTGGATACAGCACTCTGTGAACAGCCAGCTTCTTTGGCAATGAATGTTTGTGGCTTACCTAGTGAACCAAACTGAGAGACCATTTTGAAGTCTCAGGAAACCTTTGCAGGTGTTTTGAGTTGATTAGCTGATGTCACCATATTCTAATTTGTTGAGATAGTGAATTGGTGGGTTTTTGTTAAATGTGAGCCAAAATCATCACAATTAAAAGAACCAAAGACTTAAACTACTTCAGTCTGTGTGCATTGAATTTATTTAATACACGTGTTTCACAATTTGAGTTGAATTACTGAAATAAATTAACTTTTCCACGACTAATGAACTTTTAATGAACTTTTTCAACTAATTTATTGAGATGCACCTGTATTTTTCTTTCTTTCCTTTTTTTTTTTTTTTTTTTTTTTTAAATAAAGTCTTTGTGGTGGAAACAAGCTCATCATGGTTCACATGCATTCTTGATGTGTTGTTTCAAAACTAGCACAATTTAGTGTTAAAACGCAGTGGGGGGGTTGATTACCCATTCAGCCGTTAGGTAGTTGTGTTGTGAAAGTAGCACAGCTCTTTGTAACTCAAATGTGTTTTTGAATCCTGTGTTTTTCTCTACACTGAGTAGAGTCTCATATCCGCAGCTATGAATTTCCCAGTCACCACCGTGATTTCCATAACACGGACCGAATCACTCGGGAAATTCTGTCTTACAGCAGCAGAGAGAGAGAGCTACACAGAGAGAGAGAGAGAGAGAGAGAGACAGCAGCAGAAAACATGAGCTCCTGATTAAAAAAAAAAAATAAAAAATACTGTTGATATCCTGAGTACTACTATTAATGTTTTTGTTTCCACTACACTGTGAATTCCTGTACAGATCTGATCAATTTTTTTTCTATGAGAGAAGATCCAACAACCAGCAAGATCTGTACAGACCAAAGACAAAGACACAAAGGAAACAAATGCACATCAAAACAAGACACACACACACAAACACAGGACAGAGACCTAATCGAATAATAAAAGGTCGTGTACACTATATGGACAAGAGTATGTGGATACCTGACCATCACACCTATAAGAGCTTGCTGGACGTCTCATTGCGGAACCATGGACATTAACAAGGAGATCTCCGCTCTTTGCGGATATAAACGACTCCACATTTCTGGGAAGGCTTCCTACAAGATTTTGGAGTGTGTCTGTGGGAATTTGTGTCTATTCATTCAAAACAGCATTGACGACAGGCGTTCATTCTCCATGCCATAGAACACATTTATACTCCTTCAGAGTGCAGTGACGGCACGCTTTACACCACTCCAGCCCACACTTGGCATGGCAGATAGTGATCTTGGGCTTGTGTATAGCTGCTCGACCACAGAAACCTATTTCATGAAACTTTGCATGGTCTACTGCTTCATGGCTGAGCTGTTGTTGCTCCTAGACACTTCCATTTCACTCCAGAGGGTGGGGGTGAAGGTATCACAATCCACCAATTGAAGAAGACTTTGAGAGCAGAAATATAGAGGCCATACCACAAGGTGCAGACCACTCATCAGCAGTAAGAATCAGAAACCCAGATTGGAATTTACAAAGAAATACAGAGATGAGCCACAAAAGTTCTGGAAGCAAGATTAACCTCTACCAAAGTGATGGAAAGACCAAAGTGTGGAGAAAGAAAGGATCTGCTCATGTTCCAAAACATATAAGCTCATCTGTGAAACATGGTGGAGGTAGTGTCATGGCTTGGGCTTGCATGACTGCTTCTGGAACAGGCTCACTAATCTTTATTGATGATGGAACTCATGATGGTAGCAGCAGAATGAAGTCAGAATTCAGAACATTTTTGTCTGCCATTTTACAGAGACATGCATCCAAATTAATCAGGAGGACCTTCATCATATAGCAAGACAATGATCTAACTCAACAAAGGACTTTATTGGAGGGAAAAAGTGGAAAGTTTTAGACTGGTCAAGTAAATCACCAGACCTTAACCCAATTGAGAAGCATTTCACCTTCTGAAGAGGAGACTGAAGTGAGAAACCCCGCTGAAACAAACTGAAAGACACCTTTTCTCCACGTCCAAGAATCTATCAAAACAGCTACTGAGCCCTGACCCTCCACCGTTATGGGAAGCTTAACCATGCTGAAGATGAAATGTATCAATCTAAACAAATTGTTCCCCGATCAAGATCTGTGAATGCCCAAAGTTTCTTCAGAAAGCCTGAGGAGTCCTAAATGCATCACAGTGCACACTGAAGAGTAGCTGATATAGAGTCCAGACTATTCCCAAATACTAGAGTAATCATATGGTCCACTGCCATTATACAGTGCGAGAGTGGCCTCTAGAGGCGAAATAAAAACCATCACTGACAGTGAGTTGTTTTTTTAAAAATTCTTTTAATTTTTTAATTTTTTTAATCCCCGATTAATTGAGCTCGAGTTTAGCTAGAGTCTTTATTTCTCTCAACATGTTTAACAGTGACATAGCTAGAGGTGGATTTTGGGTTTGGATAATGGTCATGGTACTGCAAAGATTGCAAAGGCAAGATTGGAAGAGACAGGAACCAACTTTGCACCATAAACAGTGAAAAATCCAAATAACACACAAACTGCATTACGCTAAAGTAAACATATAGGTAAAAACAAGGCCACTCCTTATGAGAAAACAAGTATAGTGCTGGACAGACCACTGATGCAGTCACATTTTACCTGATTGAGGATATAATACCCATCAAAACGGTCAAAAACAAGGGTTTAAAACGCCTTCTAAAAATAGCTGACATGGAGTTGTTTTTTTAATTCATTTTGGAGATATATATATATATATTTATTTGGAGTGTTACTTTTTGGTTCAGTTTGGATGTATATCTTTTATTTACTTTAATATTTATTAATAGTTAATATATTTTAATATTTATTTCATTTTTAAAAATACAGTACACGGTACAGTTAGTATTGTTTATTTTTGTAATAAAGTTCAGCAGTATTTTAATTTGAGTGTTATGTTTTCATTCCGTATCAATTTGAAACACTATCGGTTGATTAATGGGTTATCGGCAGGTACTGCCCAACTTAGTTATCTGTATCAGTAAAATCCATTATCGGTCGACCTCTACCACAAACGAACCTGAAATTACATACCAAACCAACACAGAGATCACAGGAGGCTCACCACACCTCCACTGCACCTGTACGATGGATTACACCCCAACCAGAAAGGAGTGAGAGTGTTTGCCAAAACTCTCAAAAACCTGTCCTTAAGGAGAAACACACATCCCTACTGTATACAGGACAGTTAGTTAACCTGTTGGCTCTGGGTGAAGGTGGGGATGTTTGTCAGAAAGATGTCCATCTAAATTTGACATTTTATATTGGATAAGTCAGTCATCTGTAAAGTAGGCAAGCAGTGTGCAGAGAGCTTTTTTCTTTCCCCGATTAATTGAGCTCGAGTTTAGTTAGAGTCTTTATTTCTCTCAACATGTTTAACAGTGACGTTGGCATAGCTAGAGGTGGATTTTGGGTTTGGATAATGGTCATGGTACTGCAAAGATTGCAAAGGCAAGACTGGCAGACACAGGAATTTTTTTTTTTTTTTTTTTTTAAACCAACTTTGCACCATAAACAGTGAAAAATCCAGATAACACACAAACTGCATTATGCTAAAGTAAACAAATGCGTAAAAACAAGGCCACTCCTTATGAGAAAACAAGTATAGTGCTGGACAGACCACTGATGCGGTCACATTTTACCTGACTGAGGATATAATACCCATCAAAACGGTCAAAAACAAGGGTTTAAAACGCCTTCTAAAAATAGATGATCCTCGTTACCATTTACCGAGTCACAAATATTTTTCCCTAACACAGCTGTTCCTCAATTCATGTTCTGCAATAAAAATCAAAACTCATTTTTTTAAATGATAAATACAAATGTAAAACCAACACAGCTAATGTATTCAGTATTTAAACATACACTCACCATCCACTTTAATAGGAACACCTGTACACCTGCTCATTCATGCAGTTATCTAATCAGCCAATCATGTGGCAGCAGCACAATGCATAAAATCATGTAGATACAAGTCAAGAGCTTCAGTTAATGTTCCCATCAAACATCAAAATGGGGGAAAAGTGTGATCTTTAGAGTCTTTAACCGTGGTTAAAGCATGGTTGTTGGTACCAGATGGGCTGGTTTGAGTGTTTCAGAAACTGCTGATCTCCTGGGATTTACACAGACAACAGTCTGTAGTCTATAGAGGCTATCTTGGGCACATGCTCATCCAAATTGGAAATCCCCTGGTCTTTTCCAGTCTTCAACTGTCCAGTTTGGGTGAGTCTGTGCCCATGATAGCCTCAGATTCTTGTTCTTGGCTGACAGGAGTGGAACCTGATGTGGTCTTCTGCTGCTGTAGCCCTTCCACTTCAAGGTCTGGTGTGTTGTGAATTCTGAGATGCTTTTCTGCTCATCACGGTTGTTGAGTGATTACTTGAGTTACTATAGACTTCCTGTCAGCTCAGACCAATCCGGTCATTCTCCTCCTTCTCCTTTTTTGTTTTTCGCACCATTCTGTGTAAACTCTAGAGACTGTTGTGTGTGAAAATCCCAGATCAGCAGTTTCTGAAATACACAAACCAACCCATCTGGCACCAACAACCATGCCACGGTTAAAGTCACAGAGATAACACTGTTTCTTCATTCTGATGGTTGATGTGAACAACTGAAGCTCTTGACCTGTATCTGCATGATTTTATGCATTGTGCTGCTGCGACATGTTTGGCTGATTGGAGAACTGCATGAATGAGCAGGTGTAGAGGTGTTCCTATTAAAGTATATCTTCCTTTTTCATGTATCCTAAATTTTCATTTGATATGCCAACGATCATGGTGTACTAATCTGCATATTAATTATTTGGGACATCATTTAGCGATTTCCAGAGCGTGCTTTAGCTACTTTCCTCTGAAAAGAGTTGGTACAGTTGGTTACAATGTTCATTCATATATACAGACCCATCATTCACCACACCAAGTAACATGGTGTTACATTCAGATTGTCCAACAGCTTGTCCAAGTCTTTGCAAACTTACATAGTCAGATCCATCGCTCCAGAACTGCCTTCAGGATTCAGGACTTCACCTCTAAACAGCAAAAACATTACAAAAATGTTATCAAACAATAATTCCAAATATGTCACGTTCAATCAAGCGTTTTATTTAAGTTAAATAAAAAAAAATATTTAAAAAAACAGAGAGAGAGAGAGAGAGAGAGAGAGAGAATGACTGCATGAGTGAATTGCGGTCATGCTGAGAAACACGCTCCATGTGTACTTACTGCAAATCCTCCCACTAAACAATATTGTTCACTAGCGTGCGCTGACTTGTTTAGCTGGTGTAAATAACACTATCCACCTAATTGCTCATGTACTCTTATCACTTAAACTGACTGCCGTACAGTGTGATATTTTTACCGACCAGTAACTACTAGTTAACCCGATGTTTAAAAACTCAGAATTAGCCAGTGAATACACCACATTTTATTTCAAACATCTTACCTCAGGTCTTCTCTACAGAAGCACGAGCTCATCAACCGTTTGCTAGCTATCAGTTTACAGGCTAAAGACTTCAATTCTTTTTCCACTCCTGGCCTTGGAGAAAAAATAAAAATAAAAAATAATAATAATAATTATATATATATATATATATATAGATAGATAGACTAGTTAGTTTTACGTGTTAATCAATTGTTAAAGCACAGATTAGCGTTACTTTTTCTTTCTTTTTTGTTTAAGTTGTGGTAAGAGTAATATTCGTCAGTTAGAAGAAGCTAAACGGAAGCCTTCCTTGGCGCCTCTCATTTGAAGCCCCTCCTTCCGCCATTTTGTGTAAACTAACAGCTACTGATTACTCATGGATTCATTTACCTGCTATATTTTATATTGTTTAAAAAAAAACAATGAAATCAGCAAATATAAACTAATATAAACAAAGGTGTAGATAGTTTAAAATATCTTATCCAGACGCTTATTCGTTGGTGGTTAACGGATGCACCGATTACATAAGCATTGTTTTGCGCGTTAACTCCACTATAATGACCAAAATATCGTCTGTCTAATCACATTATATCGGCTATCAGCTGCTGTGATGTGAAATTAGGATTCTATTTATTTAGCATACTTCCTCACCGCTGAATATAAACCAGCCACTCTTCCTGAAACCACGGCTGCTCCCTAAATACTTAACTGCAAGGAAATTTCAGGGGCGCGGCTTTTAGACGCTTAGCGGTAACAGCGCCGAAGCTCCTACGCAACCAAAGCAGCTGAACTTTCCATAAAACTTTCATCATTTTAGATAAATAAATACGAAAACCAGCACACAATAATTCACAGTATTTATGAGTATACAGGCGAAAAGTTTTTTTTTGTTGTTGTTTTTTATTTATAAACTTTTACATTTAAAAAATGGACAAAATCAATAAATAAAATCCAGTTTAAAGAGACGCTATAAACCATCAATCCAAATAGAAATACATTTACTAAACACGTCAAAACACATCAAACAAATTTTTTATTTTAAAGTGTAAATGGTTTATTTCACAGAGGATGTCTCTGACACCAAAATATTAATAATTTAACCCACACATGAGGCTACTGTATGCTTTTATAATTGATTCATTGTGTGATTTATACAATAATAAAAAATATAGCTTTTTAAAATCTGTTTAAATTTGGCTTATTGCTTTTGAGCGTCTATTACGGCCGAAATAACTAAGGAATAATATTTTTCAAATATTGATTTTAGGATTTTAGAAACCTATGATTAATCATGTGTCCACTAAAGTGGACATCATGCATCAGTCAAGTTGCAGTTGCAATCAAAATTATTCAACCCCCATTACAAATCAGGTTTATTCTCAATTTACAGACTTACAGCTGTTTGCAATGAAAAAAATCAAACAAAAGCAATTGAAATAGTTCAACACAACAAATGCTTCAAGTGGTTTCCCCAAAATCAGCTGAAAATGCAACTTGTAATGACTTCTCCAGTTTCAAAATTAGTCAACCCCTTCATGACAAGCATCTTTAGTACTTAGTAGAGCACCCTTTTGCTGTTATGACCTGCTGCAAACGAGATGCAAAGCCAGACACCAGCTTCTGGCAGCGTTCCTAAGGAATCTTAGCCCATTCCTCATGAGCAATGGCCTCCAGTTCAGTAACATTCTTGGGTTTGCGTGCTGCAACCGCCTTCTTCAAATCCCACCAGAGATTTTCTATGGGGTTCAAGTCAGGTGACTGTGATGGCCCTGTAGAATTTTCCAGGTGTAACTTGTGCAAGTTATAATGACTTCTCCACTTTTCCCCCTGATAAAGTCCTTTGTTGAGTTGGCAGTGTGTTTTGGATCATTGTCTTGCTGCTCAGTAGAGGGATAATAATCGTGTTACTTCGGGGGGTCCGTTTTTATGCCGTATTTCTCCTTGAGAAGTTTCAGCTGCTCTTCTTTTTTCTTCGTGTCCATTTTCTGGAATGCCTGAAAAGCAAACAAAACAATGTAACCAAAGTTTGCACACCCATTACAACTCAACAGCAGAAGATTAATGCTAAAGAGTAGAGGACAGAAAGCAGTTTATGCTTCATAGGTAAATTCAAACGTACTCTGTTCGCATTGTAGTACAAAACAACCAGGTATCTGCTGCAAACGTTGAATCCGGAAAGGTGGTCACAGGCATTCTTGGCATCAAAGATGTCCTCATAGTCTACGTAGGCAGTTCCCCTGGTCTCTGGCGTGTTCCCGCTGCAAGCACACAATTTATTATTGTTAAGGCATGCATATAAATTTTTTTTCTAGCATCTCCAGACATTAATTCAAACATTTAACTACAGTTTATTAAAACCTTCTTTTAAACATCGCTGAAAAACATCCATTTATACTTTTCCATTTATACATGCATTTATACTTTTAGCAGACGCTTTTACCCAAATTGTAAGTGAGGCAGAATACAATCCCAACATATAACTGGAGATTTACTTCCTCAGAGTGAGTTAATGACCTTAATGAAGCAGAAAGCTCAAGAAGTTAAAGACTAGGGGGGGAAAGCGGGAAAGAGTGATGGCTGCAGCTTTAAGACAGACAAAATATGTTGTTGTTTATCTCGTTAGGTTTCCCTTTTCTCCTGTTTGGTATCCTGTAAAAACCTTAATGACCAACAAAACATTTCTCTGATGGATCTTCGCTTCACTTGCTTGTCCATGCTGCTGAACAGATAAAGCCGTGAAAGTCTTCACTTTCAGAACATAAGCAGGGTTTCTTCAATTGAGACGACAGCATGTTGTTAATCAGGGCGACTTCACTGTACCACAAGTCAGCAAGTAACTACACTGCTGTTCACCACAGAGCACATGCACATGTAGCTGATATCATTTTATTAAACATTTGTATCGAACATAGTTACAGCTAATAACTTTTTAGGTCTCTTTTAATTCTGACCGTGTTAACGGGTAATAATAAAAGACTAAACGTGAATGCTACAGACTGGCAGCTACAGCCAACTCATTTTTCACTGTGTAACGGTACATGACAGCCCTTATGGGTGTCTGGCCACGCCCCCTTCTCTCCCCACCAGAGCCACATCTGGAGAGATATATATAATTTTGTACCTTTGCCCACTGACAAAGAAATGATCAGTCTATGATTTTAATGGTAGGTGTATTTTAACGGTGAGAGACAGAATAACAACAAAAAAATCCAGAAAAACACATTTCAAAAAAGTTATAAATTGATTTGCATTTTAATGAGTGAAATAAGTATTTGACCCCTTTGACTTAGTACTTGGTGACAAAACCCTTGTTGGCAATCACAGAGGTCAGACGTTTCTTGTAGTTGGCCACCAGGTTTGCACACATCTCAGGAGGGATTTTGTCCCACTCCTCTTTGCAGATCCTCTCCAAGTCATTAAGGTCATTTTCAATGCCCTGGCTGAGGGAAGGAGGTTCTCACCCAAGATTTGACGGTACATGGCCCCGTCCATCGTCCCTTTGATGCGGTGCAGTTGTCCTGTCCCCTTAGCAGAAAAACACCCCCAAATCATAATGTTCCCACCTCCATGTTTGACGGTGGGGATGGTGTTCTTGGGGTCATAGGCAGCATTCCTCCTCCTCCAAACACGGCGAGTTGAGTTGATGCCAAAGAGATCTGACCACACCTGACCACAACACTTCCAGCCAGTTCTCCTCTGAATCATTCAGGCAAACTTCAGACGGGCCTGAACATGTGCTTTCTTGAGCAGGGGGACCTTGCAGGATTTCAGTCCTTCACGGCGTAGTGTGTTACCAATTGTTTTCTTGGTGACTATGGTCCCAGCTGCCTTGAGATCATTAACAAGATCCTCCCGTGTAGTTCTGGGCTGATTCCTCACCGTTCTCATGATCATTGAAACTCCACGAGGTGAGATCTTGCATGGAGCCCCAGACCGAGGGAGACTGACAGTTTCTTCCATGTCCGAATAATCGCACCAATTCCAGCCTTGTGTAGGTCTACAATCTTGTCCCTGATATCCTTGGACAGCTCTTTGGTCTTGGCCATGGTGGAGAGTTTGGAATCTGACTGACTGATTGCTTCTGTGTACAGGTATCTTTTACACACGCTGAGATTAGGAGCGCTCCCTTTAAGAGAGTGCTCCTAATCTCAGCTCATTACCTGTGTAAAAGACACCTGGGAGCCAGAAATCTTGCTGATTGATAGGGGAACAAATACTTATTTCACTCATTAAAATGCAAATCAATTTAGAACTTTTTTGACATACATACATACATACATACATATATATATACATATGTGTGTGTGTGTGTGTGTGTATGTATGTATATATAAACAAGACTACGAGTAAAACAAGGCAAATTATTTCAACACATGAACTGGGAACTTACACTCTAATCTGCCGAATTGGTCCATATTTCCCAAAAATATCATACATTTCTTCTGCTGTAATCTTGTATGGAAGGTTACGTATGTACAGTATCCTGTTCACCTCTGGAGGTAAGCGAATCTGAGGGGAGAAAACAGGAGAAAGGTTACGACGTTATTTTTGCAATGATGAATTAATGCATTGACCCTGAAGTTCCATGATGAAGTTCCTCCTGATTAATTTGGGTGCATTTCTCTGTAAATTGGAAGACAGAATGTTCCTGTAACCTTCTGAATTCATTCTGCTGCTACCATCATGAGTTCCATCATCAATAAAGATGAGTGAGCCTGTTCCAGAAGCAGCCATGCAAGCCCAAGCCATGACACTACCTTCACCATGGTTAATCTTGGTTCCAGAACTTTTGTGGCTCATCTCTGTATTTCTTTTTTGTGAATTCCAATCTGGCTTTCTGATTCTTACTGCTGATTAGTGGTTTGCGTTTTGTGGTATGGCTGCTATATTTCTGCTCTCGAAGTCTTCTTCGAACAGTGGATTGTGATACCTTCACCCCTGCCCTGTGGAGGTTGTTGGTGATGTCGCTAACTGTTGTTCTGGGGTTTTACTTCACAGCTTTCACAATGTTTGCCATCAGCTGTTGTTGTTTTCCTTGGCCGACCCATTCGGTGTCTGTTGCTCAGTACACCAGTGGTTTCTTTCTTTTTCAGGACGTTCCAAATTGTTGCACTGGCTATGCCCGATGTTTGTGCAATGGCTCTGTTTGATTTTCCCTCTTTTCTCAACTTCAGAATGGCTTGCTTTTCTCCCATAGACAGCTCTCTGGTCTTCATGTTGGCTTATCCTTATTAACAACAAATGCAGTTTTCACAGGTGAAACTGAAGGCTAAAACCAAGAGTAGACATTCAGAGCTATTAATTGCTTAAACAATCAATTTAACAGGACACATCTGGGTAACAAGAAACACCCATCAGTCACATGTTCCAATATTTTCACTCACCTACAAATTGGCTGGTCTGATCCAAAATGTGCTGTTTTATATCGTTTAACACATCTACACATACAGTGGTGCTTGAAAGTCATGATACATGATACACTTCCACAAACAGGGCGCTCACTCACCTGATTGTCATCTCATTAACTGAGAACACTTGACTCTAATTTCACCTTCAAATTAACTGCTAATCCTAGAGGTTCACATACTTTTGCCACTCACAGATATGTAATATTGGATCATTTTCCTCAATAAATAAATGACCAAGTATAATATTTTTCTCTCAATTGTTTAATTGGGTTCTCTTTATCTACTTTTAAGACCTGTGTGAAAATCTGATGATGTTTTGGGTCATATTCATACAGATTTGGAGAAAATTTGTAGAAAAAGGGTTCAAAAACTTTCAAGCACCACTGTAAACACTAGGAAATAAAAGCTGAAATTATAAACTCTCTTCTCATATTCAGCCTTTGATCTCAAAACACAAATGTCTTCAGTCTACAGCAAAAACAAATTAATTGTCCCTGCCTTTCCAATAGTTTCGGAGGAGACTGTATATCACGAATTCTCTGGCATGTTGCATAATAAATCACAGGGAAAGTCTTGATATTTAATCACACAGCTCGGGTGAGGTCAAAAGTTTGTGGACAGCTGTACTTATAAGGTGCTGGCTTCCATGATTGATTCGTTTAGGATATTTATTCCTCCTTTTATTTAAATTAGTAGTTCAAGATACTTCAGTTAGCTTGTAGCTTATCTAACACGTTTGTGAAGCTAACAAGCTAACTACATTACTACAGTCTTACATATAGCAGAAGTCCACAAACAATCCACAAGACGTGAAGCTTTACGAATTAAACTGTACTTACATTCGCTCGCTTAGCTGCTTGCATCGCCATGGCTCTTTCCTCAAAAACACCTTAAACTTTAAGAAAAGGCAGACGTTTTCACCAGCGGCCCGTTTACGCGGGTTGTAACGTATTATGGCGCACAGCAATGACGTATATCCTGAAACATGCCATTGAGTTCCGGTGTTCCGTAGAATTCAGTTTCCCCTTTAGCGCGCATGCGCGAAATCATGACGTTTTCTCCTGTTGCTGTTTTAACCGATTATTATGTGCTTTAATCATCGCGTGCGTTAGTTTATAACGTTGTTATTTACTTTCCAGAAGCATAAAGGTGCATTTCACGTTGTTTGTTAGATAGTTTGCAATTAAATACATACTTTAAAGTATAGAATGAATTGTTGTCAGAGGTTTTACTACGAGGCTGTATCCAGCTTCTTATTCGCAGCTTCTTATTGACGCTATCCGTTCCCCTTTAAAAAACGCGACGCTTCCGCCTTTGTAGCTTCTTATTCACGCTCAATCTTAGGGACCGTGTGGGTTTTCTCTTTTTTTCACGTTTTTTAATGGCCCGTGTTGCCTTTGTGGCTGTTTTCAGAATAAAACAATAATCAATTATTTTAGATACAAGTGACACTGATATATCAGCGGAAATGGGCATTAAAAATGTAAAGGCACATACAATATAATTACAGTATTATTTAATTACTGAACGTGTCATCAGATCAACTTCAAGCCCATGTAATTTTTCTCTTATTCACGTTTTTTTAGGCGCCCTGTTACTGTTGTATCTATTTTTAGAAAAGAATAATAAACTATTTTGAAATGTATATAACAAGATATCAGTGAAAATGACTGTAAGAATATTAAGGCACATAAAATATAAAATCAACTGCATTAATGAATCAACTGAATTAAAAAAATAATAATTCAAACAACTGTTACAAATTTCAGTATCCCGAGGTAACTAGAGATTGCCAGCTCCAGCTTGGATCCTCTAATGAAGACTTCACATGATCCATGGCCCCAATAAGGCCTTATTCCCAGGGCTCTTGACTGTTAGCATGCAAATATTCAGACATATTTACTGTAGCATTTTTAAGTTATGGACCCATTCATTTGACAGGTATGCCGATACTGTAACAGGACAAATTGCATTATTTGCCCAATTGGAGGCGCTATATCTCAGCTTACTTTGAGGGTGGGTTAAAAGTTCACTCAAGTAAATAAACCTACGCCAACAATTACTAATACAGTCTGGCAGCTTGCATTGCTGGACCGACTCAAAAGATGTCTAAACAAGTTTACAGGTAAGCTAACAACTTTATGCATCAAATTTCAGTTTAAGTATGTGTTGCAAATGTCCCCAAAGCATTAATCGAGAATTAAGAAATAAACATTGCCTAATAATTTGATTATTTATGCATGGTTTATTACGACAAGTAATGGACTGCGGCCAGTCGAGTAACTTGGTTATAGCTGCGACTATTGTAGCACTTGTACTACTTGTATTCTACACAACGTTTATTAAGTTATGACATATGTAAAATTGAAAATTGAAAGGATGGCTACTATATTTAATTGTCTTTAATTGTCTTGCTTTAATTGTCTCTTTACGTAAACGGTCCTATATAGGTTCTGCTGTACAGACATGACTTTCTCTTACTGTGCCTAGCAGGTTTCTTCCCTGAAAGTCAACATATCACTCACTCAATCATCCAAAATTAATAAGGAACAGTTACAACAAATAAAGGAAGGGAGAGAGGATGAATTAAAGAAAGAAATAATTGTTATTACTTAATGTTAACTCTGAGGATACATAATAGATAACTGTCCAACATTAGTTGTCATTTCATGTCTTGATTACTGTTGTTTAAAGAATGATGCCATATTTCGTTTTTTCTTGCGTTTTTTTAATCAAATATCCTTATCTGTGGTCGTTACAGGTTCAAAGTGTTTGGAAAGGTATGTGTTTATATCTTTAAATTGTTTTTTTTGTAATTCATTTGTATTTGTAATTATTGTTTGTAATACTGTGTTATCATAACCGCAATGTATCGTAACTGTAATGTCTTTTTAACAGAATCGATATGTATCTGTGAGCAAGGAAGAAATTCTAACAGAAGTATTGAAACTGCAGTCTAATGGACGGTGTTTCACTGATACCCCTTACCAAGACAATACTTTCTGGGGACAACTATGTCATTCTCTATCTATCCCGAACAATTTTAATATCAGAAAGAGACTCCACAAGATCACACTACATATTAAGGTAAGTAAATCTCTCTTTCTCTTAGTGTCTCACTCTAAGTTGTATTGTTTGCTTTAAATTTAGGTTTACAAACACATTTGTACACATGGCCATTTCCTGAAGCAACAAACTTGCTTCAAATGTTTTGACTTTAACTGCAAAGTACTTTAAAAACAAATCTTGCATTACAATTTCTGTGTTTTAATTAAGAGTGACTCACTGTCACGATTCCCCCTCGCGCTGATCGCCGAAGCGATCGTTCGGATTCAGTGACATTGGCTCTGTTTACTTCTCCACGGGTGTTTTGTATTTCTGTCCTGTCTCCGCCACTATATTGTCATTAGTTCCATTCCTATTGTGTCTCAGCTGTTTTGTGTTAACCACTGATTGTGTTTGTGTATTTAAACCCCATGTGTTTAGTCGCGAAGTATTAGCGCAGTTTCCTTAGTGTTCTGTCTCTTACAAGCCTCTTCAAGCCTTTTGAGCTTGTTTCCCGTTTTCTGGTTTTGATCCTGTTTCTGCCTCGTGTTTTTTGATTCTTGCCTCGCCCCATTTATGTCGTTTGTAGATCGCCTGACCCACGCCTGTTCTCGACCACGATATCTGCCTTACGTTCTGGAATTGTTTGCCTGTGTTCCTAAGATACTGACTGTTCCTAATAAACTGACTTTATACTGCATTTGCATCCGTCTTCGCCTCCATCACCCGCATAACCTGACACTCACTTTTCATCAACAACTTACATATGCAAATGTAAACATTACAAAGTACTCTGATGCTGATCCTGTTTGACTGTAATCAATGTATTTATCTGGAAATTGTATTTTTAATCATCTGAATTTCAGTTCAAACTGTCACAAGACGAGTGGAACAAAATAAAACCAACCCAAAGAGAAGGCTACAGAATCCTGCAACATGGCTGGACAGACATCATGTCAGAGAAAATAGGTCAGATGGTCAACTGTGTTCTGGCGTTCTCATATAATAAAGCCATTCAATCTCAGTCAAGAAAGAGTCTGTGTCCATACTGGCATGGAAAGGCCAGTTGTAAATTTCCAGGATGTGCCAATTTTGATGTATACATATCGGAAGAACCTGACAAAAATGCAGACTGTGTTTTGGTTAATGTGACAATGTCTGGTCAAATAGATCACTCAAAAGGCCTTACATTTCGAAGGCGCACAAGCAGTAGTGAAAGGGAAGAATTGAAGGTGAAGCTGAGAGAATTTACACCAATGCACCTTCACACCAAAAAACTTGCTGCTGCAGATGAACAAAAATTAGTTGCGGGAAACACAAACGAGGTCCCTCCACTCACAGTTCTGCAAAAAATCTCAAGTGAGAGCAATCTTGAGAATAGAATGGACTCAAATCCATTTCAGGACTGTGTTAAAATTCAGAAAGAACAAGACTTGAAACAAAATTTCAGTCCTCTACAGCATCAGTATGTACAGTTCGTGGCAATTTCCCCTTTCATTACCCACATGTACACAACTGATCAACTCCAGCTACTAAAAAATATGCAGAAGAAAAATACACTTCTCCTGTACCTTGATGCTACAGGTACTGTTGTGGCCAAACTTGAAGACTGCAAAAGTGTTCTCTATTATGCACTTTGCTGTCCTGTTAAATCAACTACAGGAACAACAGTTGTTGCAGTGTCAGAGATGCTCTCATCTGATCAGAACACACCTATCCAGCACTGGCTAACCTGTTTTTCACATGATTTCTTCAGAATGTTTAAACAGCATCTCCAGCCCCAGAAAGTTGAGACAGATTTCAGCCGGGCAATTATTCATGCGTGTGTACATGCTTTCTGCCAGACTGACATACACAAGTACTTGCAGTTGTGTCTTCAGGTCAGTAAAGGAAAGCATAAATGCTCATTCACTGTTGTGCACATTTGTGCTGCACACATGATTAAAATACTGTGCTGTAAGATATAAAAGGTGAAGTGTGGGAAGCCAACAAAAGACCTCTTTCTCTATTCAATGGCACTGCTGTAGAATGCTACAACACTGGATGAGATTCAAGTTCTACTAACAGACATTTGTGCAGGAAAAATTTCCATACTGACAGGAGAGTCTGAACAATCTGCAGACTGCCATTCAAAATCAGGATGTTACTGCAGATGTTGAAATTGCAAGAACACCAATGGAAGAATCAGGATTACTCACAGACACAACACCAAAGACAGTCAGACATGACTCACCATTTGCTAAAGTCTTTGAAGGAATATTCTCAGATACCAAGAGAAAGATTCTGAAAAAGAAGGGGTTGAGTGGTCTCTCAAATCCATACTACTGCCCATGTTTGATTGACATAGTCTAGACATACATGCCAACTCTGCCACTTTGGACAGGGATTATGCTGAAGCATCTGGGCCAGACGAGAGACACAAATGCCCAAGCAGAGAATTGGTTCCGGACCACGAAAACAATAGTCCTTAAAAACAGACTCCACAGACGGCCAGGAGATTTCATCCAGACTATGCACAAATTCATATCTGGTCGAATGCGTGGTGTCAGGATAACAGAAATTTGGCAAAGTGTAATGAACGAGAAGGAATTGGAAGACATCAACCAACCATTAAGTCAGGAAGAGCAATGGAGAAAAAAAAAAAAGAAAAAAGAAAAAAATCTAAATACTACAACCCCCCCAAAGACACAGACAGTCAAGGAAGCCTCTTTCACATCTCCTCCATGGTCTGGTCATGGAAAGCTGGGACAGCAGTCTGTAACAATGACAAACACTTGCAATCGACAATCTACTGTACATTATGTACTTAGCCATAAAGACAAGACCATTCATTCTTTCAGAAATTGAACAAATGTAAATGAAGGACAATTTTATGAACATACTGTTGGAGGTTTATCAGCACTTCTCGGTCAGACAGTGGTCTCAGGGCAAGATCTCCTGGTTGAAAAACATGGATCGTTTTAAAGAGAAAGATCGATGGGATGCATTCGGAACTGAAGATGACTTTGTGGTTTGCCGTCTAGATGAATGAATGTATATTCATTACACTGAAAGAATGTCTGTATGTGATGCTCACAAATATCCTTTCCCTCAGATCCCAAAGCCTTGCTGGAATGTTGCTATAATGTAAGTAACCAAATTGTTTTGTTTTACAAATATCTTGGGTTTCATAAAGTCACCACAATTGTAATGTCAGTACCATATGTCATTGACATTGTCTTTAAAACAACATTTCAAAATAGGTGTAGTGACTTCTAAGACCTACAACAGTCAATCGATAACTGGGTTGTTGACAGTCATTCATTGCCATGCAGAGAAAAGCAGAGGTACACGACAATTTAAAACAAATTCAGTAAGTGCAAGCAAAGATGTGTATCAAAAGTTATGTTATGACAGAATATTATTCAGGATGATGTTTGTATTTTTTCGGTATACATAATTATTTTATTTTTGTATTTTATATATAAAAATGTTTTCAGTCAAACCTTTTCATTATTTTTATTTATTGTATTGTGTTGTGTACAGGAATGGAAAGGTCTGTCAGGGAAGAAGAACATGGACAACCCGGAGGTTCATTCATGGAGTACCTCCCTTTGTGATTTTGGCAGTAGATGCTACAGTCCCCTGCAATGGACATCCAGAAATGCAGCCACCAATGCTTCCTTCATCGGTGCTACTTTGTGATGAAAGGCAAGAATCTCCTTTTAGAAAAATTATGAAATGATAAAAACAATGATAATTAGAGTCTACATTTCTATGTTGTCATAGGTATGAAGGTAGGATATTGCCATATTAAACTTAGTAAACTAAACTAAATAATTAAATATACATTTTATTAAATGTCTTTATATATTTGACTGTTTAATTGGAATTATTCAGTTGCTTCATATAATTACGTCTTTCTTCACAATCAGATACCAACCTGTTGCAGTGACGTATCATCTCATGTCAGGAAATCGTTTTGTTTCCTTTCATCGAATCACTGGTAGTCACTGGAATTTTTATGATGGGTTGAAGGAACTAAAACAGCCGGGCTCTGGGGACCAACAGGCAACTGCCCATGTTTTTAGAAGTGTTTTCTCCAAAATGTGTACTGTGGGTCATGTTGTCCTTGTAAGGGTAAGTAACCACTTTAGTCCAGCAAATGTACTATTGTACTACAAATGTACTACAAAATGGATAAACATAAATCTATAAGGTGTCTTTCTGTATGTGTATGTTTGTGTGAAAAAAATAAGTATTTATATATATATATATATATGTTTTCAATATGTTTGCAGACTCCAGCAGAAGAGAAGCGTGTGATGGAAGGGTCAACTGAAACCACTACCAGCGATACTCTTGCTGAAGTATGAATCACTCAAGACTGTACAGTGAAATTTACAAATATAATATAAATCTAATATTTTTTATGTATATATATATATATATATATATATATATATATATATATATATATATATATATATATATATATATATATATATATATACTGTATGTACATATATATATACACACTATGTGTGTGTGTGTGTGTGTGTGTGTGTATAAATATGTATTTTCATATATTGCACAGAGTACAATGGAAGAGGAACAATTTGACAGAGAAAGAATAGCAGTACCAACCATAATCAGTAGAATTACTAGAATGCACTCAAAAGTCTGTTTAGTGTAATACTAAATATAATGTCTTTATGTATTATTTTAAATGTGTTAAAGTTATGTTTCTGTTTTGCATTGCATATCTTCTCACATATGAGACACTTGATCACCTTATACAATTAATACATCCCATTTGTGGCAGACTCTTACAGAAGAGTAGCCTGCTGACAAGCCCATTTTGGAAGGAATGTCACCTGCAATGACCATCAATGGTGAAACACGTGCTGAGGTATATATCTTAAAACATGAAAAAAGCTGTAATATATATATATATATATATATATATATTTACATAATCTCTCTACAAATTTTCTCATGTTGACCAATACAATAAATTTTTGTATAGAGTAAGTTTGACGGGTGTAATGTTTTTTCCAGTATAGCTGTTGAATAACACTGGTTTAATGATATTATATTAACGGTTTTACATTAACATTGGTTTTAAATTGCTCAACAGACACTGACAACTCACAAAGAATTACAGGGCCGTGTATGCTTATCACAGGAACTGGGGGCTTGCTGCTACCAAAGAGTCGGAAATCAGTAAGAAAAATAGGGAAAAATCGATCCATCTATCGATACATCTATGTATCTGTGTGTATATATATATATATATATATATATATATATATATATATATATATATATATATATACACACACACACACACACACACACTGTTATATGTGTGTATAAATATGTAGAGAGAGAGACAGAAAGATTAATTTTTTTCACAGAACTTTTTTTCACTCAGAAGTAAAGAATGTGCAATGGATACAGTGCAATTCCTGTCATGGTTGGCTTCACAAAGAATGTGCAGGACCAGATCTAAGCGATGTAGGCAATGAATCGTCATTTAACTGCGGATGCCACATGAAACTGCCCTATCGTTTAAAAAGGTTAGTCATACCTAATGTTCCTATCATGTGATGTAAAACCTGTAAAAAAGCATGATGCCATAACTGCATTTTCATTTTAGAACAAGGGCTGCTGCGAAAAAGGGCATGTTGGAATCTACCTTAACAGATGAGGAGATTCAAGTACATGTTCAAATTTACAAAATTAAGCAAATAATACTAATACAGTGTTAGGTTGCGCTACGAGCGCGACTCCATTTGCCAGAACTCACGGCGGCCTACGAACATGGCCGCCACCAACTTGCACTCACACGCACAGCACTACACTTCCCAGCATACTCGGTGGCCTACAGACATGGCCGCCACGGACTACACTACCCGGAACACTCCTTCACTCCCACGCTCACAGTCACGCACCTTCTGTTTGCACACCTGTTTATAATTTCCTAGTTTGTTCACTAGCACATTATTTAAGGACTTTAGTTTGTCGCGCTCGTCGCAAAGTATTCGTTTGTTCCTGTCTTCAACAATACCGAGCAACTCTACCCTGGACTGTTTATCTGGTTTTTGAACTTTGCTATGTACCTTTGGATTACGGATTTTACCTAAACCCCTTTAAGACTGTTTCTGGTTTTTTGAACACTGCTACACGCTTTCTGGTTTTTTGAACTCTGCCTAGCCCTTGCTATATCTGTTTGTCGGTATTTTCAACTTTGCCTGTTTTTGACCTGCCTTAGTCTAGCCAATTTTGTCCTGTTCCAATATCTGGGAATATTCCTAATAAAGTGACGGATTTTTGCACCGCATCTGCATCCAGCTCTACTTCGGTGTTGTAACAGAATACTTCGCCTACCATGGATGCAGTGGAGGAAATCCGCCAGGCGATCACTGCTCACGGCCAGCTCCTCAGCGCGCAACAACAGCGTTTGGGAGAGGTGGACGAGAGCCTGCAACTCCTCTCTCAAGCGGTTGCTATGGCCTCAATCCCGCCATACTCACTGAAATGGCATGTCGCAACGAACCCCTAATCCTCGACGCGCTCATCGACCTCGCCATCTGGCTCGACCAGCTGCTTCATAGCCGCAGCTTTCACGCACATCGAACAGAGCCGCCTGCTACGCTCGCTCCCGCGGAGCCCATGCAACTCGGTCACGCCAAGCTCGACAGCGGTGAGAAAGAGAGGAGACGCCGGGACCACCTGTGCTTCTATTGCGGCCAAGCTGCACCTCCTCCACCACTGCCATTCCGCCCCTCGAGCATATCCCCGGTGAGGGGTGGACCAGGCACCCGCTCATCCCTGGTGAGTCAAAATCCTGATGCAGTTTCTCATGCTTTCACTTTACCGGTTATACTTGAACACTCAGGCACCTCTTCTTCATTCACAGCTATGCTCGACTCCGGGGTGGCGGGCAGCTTCATAGACGAGGGGGTCGTGCGTCAGCTTGGCATACCTACCTGCTCCTTATCTCATCCTCTCAGCATTCAAGCCATCGACGGTAAACCCATCGGCAACGTCACTCATCATACGCAACCTCTGAGGCTTCGAGTCAGTGCCCTCCAACGCGAGGAAATGCCGTTTTGGGTTACCACCTCTGCTCGCTATCCCATCATCTTGGGACTGCCATGGATGGAGCGACATAACTCACAGATTTCCTGGGCGGATCGTCAGATCACGGGCTGGTCACCCTTCTGTCGGCAGCACTGTCTCAACGCACTCACGCTGGTCGTTTCAGCCACAACCATCGAAAGCCCTGAGACCACGCTAAAGGTACACATACCCCCCGAGTACCAAGACCTCGAGGAAGTTTTCAGTAAAACCAAAGCGGGCAGCCTTCTGCCCCATCGTCCATATGACTGTGCGATTGACCTACTCCCAGGAATGACTCCGCCGCGTGGCCATATTTATAATTTGTCTCAAGCTGAGCAGAAGGCTATGTCTGAGTATATTCAGGAGGCTCTCCAACAAGGGTATATCCGCCATTCCACTTCCCCGGCAGCGGCCAGCTTCTTCTTCGTGGCTAAGAAGGGAGGGGGCCTTCAGCCATGCATCGATTATAGAGGTCTAAACCGGGCTTCAGTCAAGTACCTGTATCCACTTCCACTCGTCCACTCTGCCCTCCACTACTTCATGAAACTAGACCTGCGCAGTGCATACAACCTCATACGTATACGAGAGGGGGACGAGTGGAAAACCGCCTTCAGCACAGCAACAGGACACTACGAGTAACTGGTTATGCCGTATGGGCTCACTAACGTGCCTTCGGTGTTCCAATGCCTTATTAATGACGTGCTGAGGGACATGCTAGGAAAATTCGTAATTGCATATATTGACGATATTTTAGTTTACTCCCCCACATATGAAACTCATGTGGCCCATGTGTAGTGAAATTTTACAAAAAGGGGCATTATTATGCATTATTCTTTTCCACCAGAATAATGTAATGGATCAACTTTAAACATGAAACGAAAACAGAAGCGCACGCTTGGATTCAACGCACCCTTTTAAAGGAGACGAGTTTTAAAGCGTGCCCGCGTTATCTACCAGAATGTGTAGTAACTCGGATGAATCTGCAACCTTTAAAATAATATTCTCCACCAGTTACGATTTACGTAACAAATTAAAAGATGTTTAACATGTTTAAATGTATTCTCCAATTTATATAAGGAATTAGCTCGACTGGCATGAAATATATCTATATATCTAATCAACGCGTGTTGTGACCAGTTATAAATATACATCAGCCATGAAAGGGAATTCATATAGGTGCACATATACATATAGATAATTAACTACAACGGATTATAATTAATTATGACTATGTATGTGGCCTAGATCAGCTTTATGAACTCTAAAGAGTGAGTTTATCCTTCTGGCCAGGAAGAATTAACTCACGAAGTTTGTTATTAAAGTTAGAGCGGGTAATCGAGATCGTAGCGTTTAATTGACTCATCCCGTCAACAAAACAGAGAAAATCAAGCGTGGGATAATAGATTTTAATGTGACTATGGATACACACGACTAACTCTAAGCAAAACATACATATATATATATATATATATATATATATATATATATATATATATATATATATATATATATATATATATACACACATCTATATACAGGGAGAGAAAAGGGATAGAGAGAAAGTAATGAGAGAAAGGGGAGCAGACAAAAACACAACTATTTAGCCTTTTTCAGAACCAGCACGAACTTAATTCTCCTGTAACACAGGGGTCCAATCTTAACGCAGATATAGATCATTAACTATACTTGCATGGCCTCAAGGTTGAGAGTTTGTGCGAGGTCGTGTAGAGTTCGCTGGTTCGTTGTTGTTTGAAAGGCGTGAGCCCGGAGGTAGTTGCATCTTGTGTCCGGAGGGAGAGAGATCCTGGCTTACTCTTCCCGGGGCACGTGGACCCGGGGGAGAGAAACCGGAAGAAGTGAAGTTGAGAAGTGAAGTCAAACTCTGAAGTCTGACTCTCAAATCCAACTGAAGTGAGTGTGGTGTTGTTTTAAAAACAACACCAACGCACACGCCTCTTTGGGCTATGGGCCAATCAGGAAGTTGGGTTTGCATGTCCGGATGACTCTCTTTGTCTGGTCTCGGACCCTAATTTAAATGTCGAGGGAGGAGCCGGTCTATACCGTGTTATAAATTAAATTAAAGGAAAAACATGAAATGATGTATCCCATTGCAATGTGATATGCATAATCAATCCGGGTATCTCGAGACGATTAACTACATACCAAATTCGATGGATTTGTAAAGAATATTACAAATAAAACCTGGTTACAAACATTTAAAATGATATGCTAGATTAAAACTATTTAAAGTTATTAAGGTTAGTTACATAAACACACAATATATGTAAACAAAATAACATCACACTATTTAGACATGGAATAATTACATATAATTACACATTACATTGAAGAGAGAGAGGTTTCTCCATTGTGTGTGTAAGGTAAGCGTGGGTGTGTGTGTGTGTGTGTGTGTCGTAAATTTGTGTGTGTGTGTGTGTGTGTGTGTGTGTGTGTGTGGTGGATCCCTGCTGACGAACTAATCATGAAGTTTCCCAGACATTCAGTCATCAAAGGTTTCTTTTATTGCAGGGGTAAGTCCTGTGTGGGTCCCAGAGAGACTTTTTGCATTCCAAAGGGGCATCTGGCCGCAGGAGGCCCCTCGGGGTTATTCTCTGAATGGTGAAACTTTCTATGTTTCGTTTGGGTTAATTTAGAAATCAGTTTGAGCATAGATCATACGCTACACATGTGTGCCAAGTCCTCTCTCGCCTCCTGGAGAATCAGTTGTACGTCAAAACAGAAAAATGTAAATTCCACGAAAACACCATGACCTTCTTAGGATATGTTATCAGCCCCGAGGGGGTTGCCATGGACAAAAGTAAGGTCACAGCTGTGACCACCAACAGTCAAGGAATTACAACGTTTTCTGGGGTTTGCTAACTTTTACCGGCGTTTTATCCGGGGCTTTATTCCATTGCCCTGCCTCTCACAGCCCTACTATGCGGCGGACCCCGCTGTCTCCTGTGGAACCAGGAGGCTGAGAGGGCTTTCTCCCATCTTAAAACTGCCTTCACCACTGCACCTATCCTTAAACACCCCGACCCCTCTCGTCCCTTCATAGTGGAGGTAGATGCCTCTGAGGCAGGAGTAGGAGCCGTTCTGTCCCAGCGACTAGGGGAAAAACCCAAACTTCACCCGGTAGCCTTTTTGTCGAGAAAATTATCCCAAGCAGAGAGAAATTATGATGTGGGGGATCGAGAGCTATTGGCCATAAAATTGGCTTTATAAGAGTGGAGACATTGGCTGGAAGGAGCAGGGCTCCTTTATGACTTTTACTGACCACAAGAATCTAGAATATTTGCGTACCGCCAAGCGTTTAAATCCACGCCAAGCCCGTTGGTCCCTATTTTTTGCACTATTTCAGTTTACCCTGTCCTACCGTTCCGGAACCAAAAATCACAAAACTGACGCCCTTTCCCGCATCCATTGTAAAGATCCCCAACCTATGCACCCTGATCCCATCCTGCCTCCTTCCTGCCTTGTCGGCAACGTTCAATGGGAATTAGATCAAAATCCCTCGAAAGCAGATTCCTGCTACCTGTCCACCCTCTAAGTTGTTCGTTCCCCGGGCCCATCAGGACCAATTAATAAAATGGGCCCATACGGCCCCAGGCACGGGCCACCCCGGTTCTCAGCACACCTATCACCTCTTAGCACCCAAGTATTGGTGGCCCCACATGTCACGGGACATCTAACAGGCCGTAAACTCTTGCAGTGTTTGTGCTCAAACCAAGGTACCCAGAGCACTCCCTGTTCGCAAGCTTATGCCACTACCCATGCCCCAGCGTCCCTGGTCACATCTAGCTATCGATTTCCTCACCGATCTTCCGAACTCATTGGGCAACACCACTATTTTCGAAATCCTCGATCGTTTCTCTAAGTCCCTTCGTTTGATCCCTCTCCCCAGTCTCCCATCCGCTTTTCACACGGCCGAACTAATTTTTACCCACGTTTTTCCTTACTTTGGTATTCCGGAGGACATAGTAAGTGACCGGGGTCCCCAATTCACCTCACGAGTTTGCTCTGGGTTCATGGAAAAACTGGGTGTGAATATCAGTTGTAACATACAGAATAAAAAACAATGATAGATTAACTAACTAATGTTGTTAAAGTGATGTCTACAATTACAATTTTGGGATTTCTGGATTCACAGAAACTTGCAGAAGACCTTAGAAGTGGGGTGTTGCGATCAAATCGAATGTATCTGAAATGTCATCCCAATTTTAATTTAAAATTCAAACACAAATTTGTCACACTTCCTTTATATTCTGAAGGTAACCCTGTTCATCCTGAGAAAACTGGAGGGATTTAACCGCTATCAAGCGGAAAAGGCTTTTGTAAGTCACGTTTTTTTTTAAGGTAAGGCTACTTTATGAAAATGGTGTAAACATGACCTAACACTCATGAAAATATTAAGTAGTTATGCATTAGATTTACTTAGAAGTAAGTACCCAATACATTGTTCTTATAACAACCAAAAGTTGTTGTTTTAAAGGGTTTAGCTTTTTCCATTGCTAGTCACTTTTCATGAGATTTCCTGTCTATCACACTGAATCATTATTAGAACATTACCCTAACTTGTAGACTAATACATAGCCAATGTACAGTACATTTGTGCATAAAAAGTGTGGATAAAACTTTAATTTACCTCACATGAGCGAGCGTAAACGTAACACTAATTACATTCATGTCTTCATTAGGTGAAGAATAAAGATATACAGGAGATATTAGAATTTTCTTCTGTTCCGACAACTTGGAAATTATGAACACAAAGGTATATACAGCCATCATCATGACAAGACAATACACTGTTCATGTACCCTTTAAAATAACATGGGATTTTACTACAAAGTAAATGCTGAATATACACTAATGATACGGTTTAAAACATTTAACAGAAACTGGTCTCAAATGAGACATTTGAGTGTTACACAGAGTGAAAGTCCAATAAATATTATAAATACATACTTACATGAATAAATAAATAAATGAACAAATAAATAAATAAATGTGTGTTATTGTGATAATGTGAGGTACTTCAAGTGTTTCATATCATAGACACCAGTATAGAAAGAGACTTATATTTAAAGATTCAATCAGTTGAGACTGAATTAGGAATGAAGCAATGAAGTAAATATTTTTTTCACATTCTACAATTCTGCAATAGCCAAATTAGCACTGGTAATGCATTTATGGTATGAGCCATAACTTCAGTCACTGTTGTGTTATTAAGGACACACATTGCTTGTTGCATCAGTTAATGGTTAAAGACATAAAATGAGCAGTTGTTGTAGATTTTTTATAAAAATCATTGTGCGAATTAGTTTTTGACTCATTAAAGAGCCAAAAAGTATAATAAAATATGAGGGGCTTAGCACCACCCTTTCAGTTTAATAATGGTACACCTACTTCTGTTTTACTAATTATATGGTGATCTGGGCTGATTATTCCATGCATTCAAAAATAACTGGCCAAAAATATTGCCAAAAATATGTCATATACTTGATATTTTGGGTTTCATAGAGATACCATCTAATTACACAATTTCGTAAAGTTGTGATGTATGATAAAGTAATATAATCACAAAAAACTTAGTGAACCATGAAAATAAATGAATTACTTTGGTTCATGCTGGACAAAAATGTATTTTCAGTTCTTCAATGTAATAGTTATAGATTCTTCTGCACCATGGACAGCGACAGAAAAAAAATTAAAGGCAGTTGACATATAGGGCCTCCAAATGGGCCAACACTGCAGTGGTTTCTTTCAACTGTATTGTCACATATTTCAACTTGATGGGCATATAACTTCAAAATGCTACAGTGGAAATGGCTGGGTATTCAAGTAAAGTACACTGGGTATTTGACCCTATTGAAACTTTCAATGCACACTTAAAGACATTTGATATATAGCGCCTCCAAATGGGCCAACACTGCAATGGCTCTTCCAAACTGTGCCACGTCACAAATTCTGAAGTTTGTGTTACGACACCGGGGATATGAGGAAGCAGGATACACTTGCAGGGGAGAAGTGGTCAGTTTATTAGGAATATAAACGGGCACATTCAAAAGTGACGGGACAAAAATACCAAAAATACAAAAACTTCGGCACGTTAATCTTCCTGAACAGGTTAGACATAGATGCAGTCACTTACAGGGTCACAGTCCACGAAATCACGCAACGAAGCAGGAATCCTAGAAACCCGGGGACGCCGGGGAAACAAAAACAAAAATACAAAAAAAGCAGGAACCAGAGGATGCCTGGTTAACAAAAACATTGGTAATCCTTTGCTTCGTCGCTATCTTCGACATGAACATTCCAGTATCAGATAATTTAACATCGAACAAACTCATTAACAAAACTCATTGACAAAAACTCAGTAACAAAAACTCATTACTCCGCAACGAAGCAGACACAGACATGGGTTTAAATAATGGCATTCATTCAAAGCAAACCAGATTAGACACGCGACACCTGGAAATGATAATCAGCACAGAGGACCAATCAGGAAACAAGGAGGCGGGGACAGAGACATGGCGTGAACACAAAAACAAAAGCACATGGCCGAGGTAAACAAAACGAGAGTCCTTTTGAATGGAGCTGGGATGCGCTCCGTGGAATGCGGAAGTAGGCTACGCTTCATTTGCGGCGTAGCGAGAGCGAGAGAACCTAACAGAGCCCCCCCCTTTAAGGTGCGGCTCCCGAAGCGCCGCAAGTTCCATCTACTCTGGCGGACCTGGGCCCCTGGGCAGGATCCTAACCTCTGCCCTCCAGGACCTGAGGCTGGTGATGTCCAGTGTCCCGAAACCAGAACAGAGCGTGTCGGGTTTTCCTTTCAGCCTTGGACGAGAGCTTGGACGAGAGCTTGGAGTGGTGCTTGACCTGGTGCTTGACGTGGTGCTTGACTTGGTGCTTCACCTAGTGCTTGATTTGGTGCTTGACCTGGTGCTTGAATTGGAGCGTGCCTTGAAGCTTGACTTGGTGCTTAGCTTGAAGCTTGGCCTGGAACCAGGATCGGAGTCAGCTTTAGCACCTGGATCGGAGTCAGCTTTAGCACCTGGATCGGAGTCAGCTTTAGCACCTGGATCGGAGTCAGCTTTGGCACCTGGATCAGGGACAGCTTTGGCACCTGGATCAGAGACAGACTTGGAAACAGACTTCGAGACAGACTTGGAAATAGACTTCGAGAAAGACTTGGAAACAGACTTCAAGACAGACTTGGAAACAGACTTCGAGACAGACTTGGAAACAGACTTCCAGACAGACTTGGAAACAGACTTCCAGACAGACTTGGAAACAGACCTCGAGACAGACTTGGAAATAGACTTCGAGAAAGACTTGGAAACAGACTTCAAGAGAGACTTGGAAACAGACCTTGAGACAGACTTGGAAACAGACTTCAAGAAAGACTTGGAAACAGACTTCGAGACAGACTTGGAAATAGACTTTGAGACAGACTTGGAAACAGACTTGGAAACTGGACAGAGAATTAGGTTAGACCCAGAACCATAAACAGATTCAAAAACTTGGTTGGAAACAGAGCTGGAAATTAAATTGGAGACAGGGCCGGAGACAGGGTTGGAGACAGATTCTGAAACTGGACTGGAAGCTGAGCTAGGAAGGTAACCAGAGACAGAGGAGGAGACAGAGGAGGAGACAGAGGAGTGTGCTGGGTTGGAAACGGAGCTGGGAACGGAGCTGGAAATGGAGCTGGGAATGGAGTTGGGAATTAAATCAGCAACCGAACTGAGAATTACATCAGCAAATGAACTGAGAATGAGAGCAAAAACATAACCAGAAATTAAATCAATAGAGCTAGCAACTAAATCAAGAACAGGACTGGAAACAGGAATGGAAACTGGACTGGAATCTGGACTGGGAATCTGGACTGGGAACTGGACTGGGAACGGACTTTGGGCATAGGCTGAGGCATGGACTGGGAACAGGCCTTGGAAAAGCACCGGAAACCTGACTGGGAACTGGATCAGAAATTGGCCTTGGAATAGGGCAGAAACCTTGACATGGACTAGAACTAGGGCAGGAACCTGGACATGGACCTGGACATGGACTAGAACTAGGGCAGGAACCTGGAAATGGACTTGGACATGGACTAGGAACAGGGCAGGAACCTGGACATGGACTTGGACATGTACTAGGACTACGGCAGGAACCTGGACATGGACTCAATTTAGCGCTAAAACATGGGCTAGAACTTGGAATGGAGGTCATCCCATGGACCTCAGACATGAACTCGACTTGGGAAGAGGTCATCCCTTGGACCTCTGACATGGACTTGGCTTGAGCAGAGGCTATCCCGTGGGCCTCTGACATGAGCAGGACAGGCGAGGAGGTTTTTTCTTGAACTTCTGGCCGGATCGTGGCCTGGGCGGAGGTCTCCTCGTGGGCCTCCGATGTGAGCAGGACAGGAGTGGAGGTTTCCTCTTGAATCTCTGGCAGGAACGTGGCTTGGGCAGAGGGTTCCTCGTGGACCTCCGATATGAGCAGGCCAGGAGAGGAGGTTTCCTCTTGAATCTCTGGCAGTAACGTGGCTTGGGCTGAAGTTTTTTCATGGTCTTCCGATATGAGCAGGCCAGGAGAGGAGGTTTCCTCTTGAATCTCTGGCTGGAATGTGGCTTGGGCGGAGGTCTCCTCGTGGACCTCTGGTATAAGCAGGACAGGAGAGGAGGTTTCTTCTTGAACCTCTGACAAGAACATGGCTGGAGTGGAGCACCCCACTTGGGTCTCCGACAAGAACTGAGCTGGAACGGAGCACCCCACTTGGGTCTCCGACAGGAACTGGACAGGAGTGGAGGTCTCCTCGTGAACCTCCAAAAGCAGCTCTGCTGGAAAAACCTCCTGCTGGGTCTCCGGCTGGAGCTCAGGGCTGGAGGTCGCCTCGTTAACCTCCAGGAGCAGCTCCGCTGTGGAGACCTCCTGCTGGGCCTCCGGCTGGAGCTCGGGGCTGGAGGTCGCCATGATAACCTCCAGGGGCAGCTCCGCTGTGGAGACCTCTTGCTGGGCCTCCGGCTGGAGCTCGGGGCTGGAGGTTGCCATGTTTACCTCCAGGTGCTGCTCCGTGGAGGAGACCTCCTGCTGGGTCTCCTGCTGGAGCTCTGAGGGTGCCCGCCTGTGGAGCCACTTATGTACCCGCCAGCTGCCCTTAAAACAGCCTTGGGAGCAGAAGTAGCTGCTCCTTACTCCCTGTTTCCTGCAGGTGGGGCACTGCAGGATGGCTGGTCGGGTGCATCCCTTGGTGGCACAATCCTGGGTTAGGGGATGAGAGGTGCAGGCCACCATGTTAGCCCGCTTACTCTCATAGTATTCCAGAAATGTTTGACTAGGTCAGTCGCCCAGACGGTCCTTCCCCAAAAAGGTCCTGAGGTCGGGTTGGAAGTCTGGGCTTCCGAACAGCTGGACCAGTAGATCCACCAAGCCCGAAACTGTTTTGAGCTGCGTGGATCTACTGGCAAGGTAGAGCTCCGCCCATTGGCGAGCGGAGCCGACCAGACGAGAGAGGAGGAACCCCAACCACTCTTCTTCATCGGGTTTGGGGTCCACCAAACTCAAAAAATAAAGTTGTGCCTGCAACAAAAAGCATTGAGGCCAAGTGGCAAAGCCATCAAAATCGTCCGGAGGATAGACGAAAGTCCACTGATGGAAAAAAAAGGCATCATGAGCAGGCATTTTAAATGTGGCGTGGCATGGCGTGGCGTGGCATGCCCTCACTTTCCCCGCTGCATCCATTTTTTGGGCGGAGTATTCTGTTACGACACGTGGTGTGTAGTAGGACGAGGGAGTCAGGATGCATGCGCAGGGAACCATGAATGACGAGCTACGGGATAAACACGCGAGGCTAGGAGGTGGTCTGGGAACCACGAATAACGATCTACGGGATAAACACACGAGGCTAGGAGGTGGTCTGGGAACCATGAATAACGAGCTACGGGATAAAGCTCAGGCAAGGAGGTGGTTTGGAAACCACGAACAAAAAAAAGCTACGGAACATATCTAAGTTAAGTTTTAACTAAAGTAAGGTTAAACTAATACTCCGCCCCGAAGCGGAAACGGAGCGGCGTATTTAAACATACCGAATCACATGCACAATCAATGACACCTGAAACCAATGATTACACATTACAAGGCGAACCCATGAGGAAACGGGGCAGAGACATGACACAACACAAAAATAAAAGCACATGGGGAAACACAGGAGGCGGAGACATGACGTGAATATGACAACACAAAGCACATGGCAAAGGTAAACAAACTGTGAGTCTTTGTGAATGGCGCTGGAATGCGCTCCTGTGGAATGCGGTCAGTGAAATGCGGAAGTAAGCTACTCGCTAGCTTCGTAGCGAGAGAGAGGGAGAGGGAACTTAACAGTAACCATGTTTTACCATGTTTTAGCGCATTCCAGCACGATTCATAAAAATCTCCGGACGGTTTAATGAACTCTGGTTTTGTTTATGTTGCCATGTGCGCTTTTGTTTTTGTTTTACGTCATGTCTCTGCCCCGCTTCCTTATTGGTCCACTGGGTTTGTGTTCTGTCATTGGTTCTCCTTTTATTATGTGATTATTGTTTCCAGGTGTCGCTTGTGTAGAGAATCAAGCATTACTAGCATTATTCTCTTCCACCAGAATAATGTAATGGATCAACTTTAAACATGAAAAACGAAACAGAAGCGCACGCTTGGATTCGAAGCACCTTTTTAAAGGAGACGTGTTTTAAAGCGCTCCCGCATTATCTACCAGAATGTGTAGTAACTCGGATGAATCTGCAATGTTTAAAAATATTATCCACCAGTTACAATTCATGTAACGAATTAAAAGATGTTTAACACGTTTAAATGTATTGTCCAATTTATATAAGGAATTAGCTCGAATGGCGTGAAATATATCTATATATCTAATCAATGCGTGTTGTGACCAGTTATAAATATACATCAGCCATGAAAGGGAATTCATGTATGTGCACATATACATATAGATAATTAACTACAACAGATTATAATTCATTATGACTATGTATGTGGTCTAGATCAGCTGTAGTCTAGTTTAGATTTATGAACTCTAAAGAGGGAGTTTATCCTTCTGGCCAGGAAGAATTAACCCATGAAGTTTGTTATTAAAGATTAGAGCGGGTAATCGAGATTTTATGTAGCGTTTAATTGACTCATCACGTGACAAAACAGAGACAAATCAAGCGTGGTGATAATAGATTTTAATAACTAGATGTAACTATGGATACGCACAACTAACTCTAAGCAAAACATACATATGTACATCTATATACAAGGAAAGAAAAGGCATAGAGAGAAAGTAATGAAATAAAAGGGAAGCAGACAAAAACACAACTAATTAGCCCTTTTCAAAACCAGCAACGAACTTAAATCTCCTGTAAACAGGGGTACCATCTTAAACGCAGATATAGGTCATTAACTATACTTGCATTGCTTCAGATTGAAAGTTCGCACGAGGTCGTGTAGAGTTTGCTGGTTCGTCGTGCCATTTTGCAAAAGGCGTGGGCCGTGAGGCGGTTGCGTCCTTTGTCCGGGAGAGAGAGATCCAGGCTTCCTCTTCCCGGGGCACATGGCCCCGGGGGAGAGAGAAACCGGAAGGAGTGTAGAAGTGAAGTTGAAGAGTGATGAAGAGAGACTGAGAAGACTGACTGAAGAGTTTCAAAGCGTGGTGCTGTTTTAAAGACAACACCAACACACACGCCTCTTTGGGCTATGGGCCAATCGGGAAGTTGGATTTGCATGTCCAGGGAGGAGCCGGTTTATACCATATTATAAATGAAATTAAGAGAAAGCATGAAATAATGTATCCCATTGCAATATGATATGCATAATCAATCCGGGTATCTCGAGACGATTAACTACATACCAAATTCGATGGACTTGTAAAGAATATTACAAATAAAACCTGGTTACAGACATTTAAAATGATATCCTAAATTAAGACTATCTAAAATCATTAAGGTTAGGTCACATAAACACACAATATATGTAAACAAGATAACATCACACTATTTAGGCATCGAATAATTACATATAATTACACGTTACATTCGAGAGAGATTTTTCCATTGTGTGTGTAAGGTAAGCTTGTGTGTGTGTGTGTGTGTGTGTGTGTGTGTGTGTGTGTGTGTGTGCGCGTGTAGGTAGCTTGTGTGTGTGTGTGTGTGTGTGTGTGTGTGTGTGTGTGTATGGGGGAAGGTTCGTCGTTAGCATTCCAAAGGTCTCTGGTCAAACTGGGGCCAGAGTGGTCATCAAACAGATAGGGATTTACAGCTCAAGGAGACAAAGAAATTTCATTGCTAACCCAGGCTGATCCAGAAATCAGTTTGATACGTTCAGACGTTACACTTGTTTGATCTTGTTTGCTTAGGATTAACTTTGTTACTTAAACCCCTGTCTGTGTCCGCTTCGTGGCGGAGTATTGATTTAGACGTAACTGAAAGTGTTTAAGATTGATAACTATGTATAGTGACGAAGATAAAGAATCATAGTGTTTTTTCCTATGTTTTTGTTTACCCGGCGTTCCCGGGTTCTTGGATTCATGCCTCGTAACTTCCTGGATTTTTGCCCTGTAAAGCCTTTGGATTACTGTCTCATGACTTCCTGTGTTTTTGCCCTGTAAGTGTTCGGATTATTAACTAACCTGTTTGGAATTACTGCCCTAGCGTGTTTTGGTAATATTATCTTGTTTATTTTTGGATTTTTGTTAGTCTGTCCCCTTTCTTTTGAATGTTTTTATTATTTCGCATGTCCCTAATAAACTGACCACTTTCCCCATAAGAACAAATTCCTTATAATATATACACATCTCTCATCGTTTTGTTGACTTTTGATTTTATTGTACTGTTTTTTCCCGTGCATCCTGCTTCCATCCTTCCAGAGATTTGTAACACCTAAAATCGGACCTAAAATGTGACATGTCTCGGACCATGTATGTGACATGTCTCAGACCTAAAATCACACGAAATATGATTGTTTACAGTAACATACATCATGTCATAATAAAGTGTGAAAATGTGAAAAAAAGTCAAATTTAACATAAAGAAAGTCATTTGTTATCAAATGTGTGGTAACACCGTGTTTTCTCATCTGTCCTCTATGTGCATACACATGGGTGCGCTTCAGGCGCTTAAAACACTATACAGCGCATTTCAAGCGTCTGCGAGCAAAGGAAATGTGTTTTTCTAAAAAAACGTATGTTTTCAATTCAATGATGCAATGTAATATAACAAATTTCACTTCTTTATAACATGATATGATACTATGATGTGTTAGACATGTCTCTGACCTAAAATAACACGAAATATGATTGTTGTCACTTGTTCACTTGAAAACATACGTTTTTTAGAAAAACATGTTTCCTTTGGTCGCAGACGCTTGAAATTCGCTGTATAGCGCTTTCAGTGCCTGAAGCGCACACATGTGTATGCACATAGAGGACTGATGAGAAAACACAATGTTACCACACATATGATGACAGATGACTTTCTTCATGTTAAATTTGACTTTTTTTTTTCCCATTTTCACACTTTATTATGACATGATGTATGTTATTGTTGTAACCCAGTGCGGGTTATTATTAAGCACATTAATACCTTTTCCCATGTAATGTGAAATTTATAAGGTTTTATGAGTCTAACAGTCTCTGTGTGCTCAGTTGATGCAATCAGGTACTGCCTCTTTAAGAGTTACGGTGAACTATAAAGTTTGTTTGTGAGGCACTTGCTCAAAACGTGTTGTGGCCCAGCATGTTTGTTCATTCTTTGTTGATTTGTTATTTTTGTATTTATTCCCGCCCCTGTGAATATAGGGGAAATTCTGATTGGTGAGGGGGAAAAACCGGAGGAGAGGAGTGATAACCGCTGAAGGAGGAAAAAGGAGAAAAAAAAAAAAAAGGGTTTGAGGTGCAATAAGTGTTGGGTAGACTTTCATTCAATTTTAGTTTTTATACTCTGTACAAGAGTTAACTTAAGATTTCTTTTTTTTTTTTTTTTTCTCTGAGCCTGCTTATAAAGACAGCACGAAGTTTCGTTAATGGTGATTCGGAGTTGAAAGTTTAAAGGTACACCCTGCTCGCAAAATTAGCTACAGCTACCGCACGGTGAAGCTAACCGCTCATTCATGTGAGGAGCTGGTAGCTCGCACGCATTGAGGGAGGATTGAACGGAGAGTGAGACACAACTTGCAACACGAAAACACCGAAAGGAAACGAAACTGACCGAAACACTAAATGCCTTGAGTGTATTTAGAGGACGAGACTGGCCGCACTTTAACTCCTCACTGTCATGGTGGGAGAGACTCGCGCCGCCATTCTGCCGACTGCCTGAGAGACTTCAGGACGATCTGCCGCTTCCAAGGAGGGGATCACGGAGTTCAACTGCCTTAAAAGGGCTGTTCAGGTGATCCGTTTGATTTGTTTTGGCTCATTTGAGTGAAGAGGCCATTTGCTATTTTTCTAGGCCCCCACGCTCCCCAGCAACGTTACAGGCCTGCAACGGGGTGGGTCGTGTGACTGAGTGTGTGTGTGTGTGTGGGCCCACATAGGTATATTGCCTGTTATTAGCGTTTAGGTTCTACTTACATACAGTAAGTGAGGTTTGGGGTTTCATACTGTAGTTCGGTGTTATTGAAACAACCCTAAGTGTATTATGGGGTTTTGAATTTTACTCATGTCTTTCATACTGTGTCTGCTGTTAGTTTTGTTGCCAATGGAGTACCATTTTAATATGAAATTCATTAAGTTGGGTTAAATGTCATTTTCATAAGACTGTAAGTACTGAACCGTTTTTAAAATAGGTATTTATCAGAAGTAAAATACACAACAGACATTTGGGTAATTCCTCCCAGTCTTTATTGAGACATACATTCATTTATTTCATTTTTTTTTTTACTGTTGGTTATAAATAAATCAAATTGTTAACCTTTTCATACTTACCTTTTGTGTTGATTAAGGTTATTCTCTGATGGTTTAATTCCCATGCTGTATAGGAATATTACTATAGGAGTATAAACCTAATTAATCTGGGTTACAGTAGCCAAATAGGGTAATAGGAGGAATATTAATATATAGTCAAGAGACACACTGACAGAACCCGGTGCTCCGCCCTATTAAAGGTTAAGGGTAGGGGGCACTACACTTATGAAGAAAAAAGATTGAAGGCAAGAGCTGAGTTATATTTTAAGTGTCAATAAGTCAATTGATAATTATTTGCCTGAATTTTCAGTATGGCCTTTGGAAGTAGCCCTCTTCTGCTCGCTGAACTCTCCAAGTGGTGTAAGGCTTCAGAGATTGAGGAGACTCATGCTGTTGTTTGGTGTACCTGCAACTACTGAAGTAGCAAGTATTGAAGTTACTGTTCAGACTGTAAAAGTCTGGGGAAGAGTGCAGGTTAGAGACTCGAAATTGGGGCCAAGTCCTGGTACTCTCTTGGCACTATGTGAGTGTTGTGAAGTCATCGACCCTGCCCGTATTCCAGCTGAACTGCAGCGGCCAGATGGAGAAGAGCCATGGAAAGTTGTAGTGGCACCTGTCGATGTTTCAGCTTCTGAGTTTTCCAAGAAATTGTCAAAGTTCTTAGTGGATGAGGGAAGGTCTATGGGTGATATACAGGCCTTATTCTCTCCACAGAGTTCCAGTTCCCCTGAGTCCATTATACGCGCTGTGGGTGAACTCCTGGAGAAGACAACGAAACCATCAGGGGAAGCTAATGCTTATCGACGACTACGTATTTTTTTTGGCACTGTTCCAATACCGGCTGGAGAGGAAAGTCTAGAAAACTGGATAGAACAGGCCAGACTAATGACTGAGGAATGTGAGTGTTCCGAGAAGGAGAAACGGTGAAGAATAATGGAAAGTGTGAAAGGGCCAGCCCTTGACATCATCAAAGCTGTTCGATTTTCAAGTCCTGAGGCCAGTGCTTCTCAATATCTTGAAGCGTTAGAAAACACATTTGGAACCTCTGAGTCAGGGGAGGATCTATATTTTGCCTTTCGTCTCTTACATCAATTCCCCGGGGAAGTTTTGTCTGACTTCCTGCGTAGGATGGAGAAATCCTTAACGAAAGTGGTGCAAAGAGGAGGATTACATGATTACTTGTACGGAGCAAAGTTCACAGTTAGAACGGATAACAATCACCTCACCTACGTTCTGACAAGCGCTAAGCTTAGTGCTACTGGGTATCGATGGCTGGCTGCCTTAGCCACTTATGACTTTAGCCTTCAGTACAAGCCAGGGCATCACAACATCGATGCGGATGTACTGTCACGCTATCCCTCTCTCACGGACCTGTCGCAAGAATGGGTGGACCTACCAAGCTCTGGAGTAAGGGCCATCTGTTGGCTTGCCGATACTCAACACTCCAATGAATCCTGCAGGAGACTGGTGGATCAGTTAGGTGCTATTCCAGATGTCATTCCCTCTGTATATGTTTGTCCAGTACAGCTGGAAATGGGACACAAGGAGCAGTTGTCAAACTCTGACTTGAGACTAGCACAAGAGCAAGACCCCATCATTGGATGGGTGAAGCAGGAAGTGGAGAAAGGGCATATACTTACCACTACAAAGAGTCCTAATCCCTTTGAGACTCTCTTATGGCAACAGGGTGCAAAGTTGAACATTCGACAAAATCTCTTGTACCGAATTACAAAAACCACCTGAGACAGCAACTAGTTTTACCAGAAACATACCGGGCCCAGGTGCTGCATTGCCTGCATGATGAATCAGGTCACCTTGGAATTGAGAGAACCACAGAACTTTGCAAGGATCGTTTTTACTGGCCACGCATGAACAAAGACGTGGAGCAGTAGGTGAAGGAATGTGGACGATGTATCGCTAGGAAAACTTTACCTCAAAGATCTGCTTACTTGAATCACATCATGAGCAGTGGCCCACTCGATCTGGTCTGCATCGATTTCCTGTCTATTGAACCTGACTCGAAGGGAATCTCCAACGTTCTGGTCATCACAGATCATTTCACCTGCTATGCTCAGGCATATCCTGCCAGAAAGCATTAACAGTGGCCAAGATCCTTGTTGAGAAGTTCTTCATACACTATAGTTTACCAGCACGCATTCACTCCGACCAGGGGCGTGACTTTGAAGGTAGGCTCATCAAAGAACTCCTTGGAATCCTGGGAATTCGCAAGTCCCGGACCTCGCCGTACCACCCTCAAGGAGACCCACAGCCCGAGCGTTTCAATCGAACTCTTCTTTCCATGATGGGTACCCTGGATCAAGCTAGGAAGAGCAGGTGGAGCCAAAGCATCAGTCAGTTGGTGCATGCGTACAACTGAACCAAAAATGAAGCAACTGGTTACTCACCTTATTATCTGTTGTTCGGGAGAGAGGCGCGACTTCCAGTGGACGTATGCTTCGGGACTTCAGTGGATGGGGGGAGTGGGATGAAACATCAGCAGTACATCGAGAGAATGAAAAAAGAGATGAAGCATGCCTACCAGTTAGCCTCCGAGTGTTCCCTGAAGACACAGCAAAGGAACAAGAGACTGTATGACAGTAACGTGAAACACCAGTGTTATTTTAGGTCAGAGACATGTCTAATATATCATAGTATAATATCATGTTATAAAGAAGTGAAATTTGTTATATTGGACTGCATCACTGAAGTGAAAGCATATGTTTTTTTTTAGAAAAACACGTTTCCTTTGGTCGCAGACGCTTGAAATTCGATGTATAGCGCTTTCAGTGCCTGAAGCGCACCCATGTGTATCCACAATTTGTTATATTAGAAGTCAAACGTTTTTGTCAAAGTCAAATATTTTATGGTCATATGCACAGTGAGGAAAAGCAGGTTTCCCTGTGCAATGAAATTCTTTCTTTGCTGTCCACAATAAATGCCAGGACAAGTACAAACTATGTATAATAATAAAAAAAAAAAACCAGACATACATACACACACAAACATAATAAATAAAAAATATAAGAATAAACTATGTAGTATAAAATGCAGACTACGGATGCATATATATATATATATATATATATATATATATATATATATATATATATATATATATATATATATATATATATATATATATATATATATATACACACACACACACACACACAAATATATACATGCAAATGTGCAACATTGACTAAGTGCAAGAGATTGATACAGTACGTGCGGAATCGAATGCAACTACAAATAGCAGCAGTGACATTAATGTGCAAACTGAGATGAGGCTCCTTAATAGTAGCAGCAATAATATTAGTAGAAATATGCAATGATAATAGCAGCAGTAGTTTGCATCATGAAGAACCATGAAGAAAGTCATCTGTCATCAAATGTGTGGTAACATTATGTTTTCTCATCAGTCCTCTATGTGCATACATGTGTGCGCTTCAGGCACCTAAAGCGCTATACAGCGAATTTCAAGCGTCTGCGAGCAAAGGAAACGTGTTTTTCTAAAAAACGCATATTTACACTTAAGTGACGTGCTCTAATACATTTCACTTCTTTATAACATGATATGACACTATGATATGTTAGACATGTCTCTGCCCTAAAATAACACGAAATATGATTGCTTACAATAATATACATCATGTCATAATAAAGTGTGAAACGGTGAAAAAAGTCAAATTTAACATGAAGAAAGTCATCTGTCATCATATGTGTAGTAACATTATGTTTTCTCATCAGTCCTCTATGTGCATACACATGTGCATACACATCCTCTATGTGCATACACTGTTAGCTCTCTCCACTCGCTGCTCCGCGACGGAGCAGCATATCTCGCTGCTCCGCTACGGAGCAGCATATCTGCGCGCTTTCCAGCGCTATTAAAAAACTCTCCGATGGACATTCCATTCACAAAGACTCTCGTTTTGTTTACTTCTGCCATGTGCTCCTTTGTTTTTGTGTTGCGTCATGTCTCTGCCCCCGTTTCCTCATTGGTTTGCCTTTTAACAGATGATAATCGTGTCCAGGTGTCGCTCATTTAATCTTGTTCTGTTTGAATGAACTCTGCTACTTAAATCCCTGTCTGTGTCCGCTTGGTTGCGGAGTATTATATTGGAATTTGTTAAGGGATGATCTAGTATTGATTTTGGAATGTAATGATGTTTGAATGTCTTGATTTAACCGTAACGAGAGATTTCTAAAGATAGCGACGAAGCAAAGTTTTTTCCAGATGTTTTTTGTTAACCAGGCATTCCCTGGTTCCTACGTGTTGTCGTATGTTTCTGTTTAGCCGGCATTCCCGGGTTCTTGGATTCCTGCCTCGTCACTCCCTGGATTATTGCCCTATAAGCCTTAGAATTCCTGCTTCAGAATTTCCTGGACTTTTGCCCTGTAAGTGATTGGAAGATGGACTTGCTTATTTTTTGTAATTTTGTTAAGTAGTCCGATTACTTTTGAATGTGCCTTTTGTTTTTTGTGTTCCTAATAAACTGCCCACTTTCCCCTGCAAGTGCATCCTACTTCCTTCTAACCCCAGTGCCGTAACAGAATACTCCGCCAAAAATGGATGCAGCGGGGAAAGTGAGGGCACGCCACGCCATGCCACGCCACATTTCAAATGCCTGCACATAATTCAATTTTTTTTCCTCAATGGACTTTCGTTTATCCCCCAGACGATCATGACGGCTTTGCCACTTGGCCACAATGTTTTCTTTTGCAGGCACAACTATATTTCCTGAGTTTGTAGGACCCCAAGCCCGACGAGGAACAGTGGGTGGGGTTCCTCCTCTCTCGTTTGGTTGGCTCTGCTCGCCAATGGGCGGAGCTTCACCTTGCCAGTGGATCCACGAAGCTCAAGACAGTTTCGGGCTTTTTGGATCTACTGGTCCAGGTGTTCGGGAGCCCAGACTTCCAACCCAACCTCAGGACCTTTTTGGGGAAGGACCGTCTGGGTGACCGACCCTGCCAGTCATTCCTGGACTTTTTTTAGAGGGAGCGGGCTAACATGGCGGCCTGCACCTCTCATCCCCTAACCCAGGAGTGTACCACCGAGGGATGCACCCGACCAGCCATCCTGCAGTGCCCCACCTGCAGGAACCAGGGAGTAAGGAGCAGCTACTTCTGCTCCCAAAGCTGTTTTAAGGGCAGCTGGCGGGTGCATAAGCGGCTCCACAGGCGGGCACCCTCAGAGCTCCAGCAGGAGGCCCAGCAGGAGGTCTCCTCAAGGGAGCTACAACTGGAGGTTAACATGGCGACCTCCAGCCCCGAGCTCCAGCCAGAGGCCCAGCAGGAGGTCTCCTGAAGGGAGCTGCACCTGGAGGTAAACATGGCAACCTCCAACCCCGAGCTCCAGCAGGAGGCCCAGCAGGAGGTCTCCTCAAGGGAGCTACACCTGGAGGTAAACATGGCGACCTCCAGCCCCGAGCTCCAGCAGGAGGCCCAGCAGGAGGTCTCCTCAAGGGAGCTACAAAAGGAGGTTAACATGGTGACCTCCAGCCCCGAGCTCCAGCCGGAGGCCCAGCAGAAGGTCTCCACAGCGGAGCTGCTCAGGGAGATTAACGTGGCGACCTCCAGTTCCGAGCTCCAGCCGGAGGCCCAGCAGAAGGTCTCCACAGCAGAGCTGCTCAGGGAGGTTAACAAGGCGACCTCCAGCCCCAAGCAGCAGCCAGAGAATCAAGAGGAAACCTCCTCTCCTGGCCTGCTCATATCGGAGGTCCACGAGAAAACCTCCGCCCAAGCCAAATTCCTGCCAGAGGTTCTAGAAGAAACCTCCACTCCTGTCCAATCCATGTCAGAGGTCCCCGGATTGACCTCCTCCAAAGTCAAGTTCAAGTCAGAGGCCCACGGGATGGCCTCTTCTCAAGCCCAGTCCATATCTGAGGTCCACGGGATGACCTCCATTCCAAGTCCTAGCCCATGTTTTAGAGCAAAATTGAGTCCATGTCCAGGTTCCTGCCCTAGTCCTAGTCCATGTCCAAGTCCATCTCCAGGTTCCTGCCCTAATCCTAGTCCACGTCCAAGTCCATGTCCAGGTTCCTGCCCTAGTCCTAGTCCATGTCCAAGTCCATGTCCCGGTTCCTGCCCTAATTCTAGTCCATGTCCAAGTCCATGTCCAGATTTCTGCCCTATTCGAAGGCCAGTTTCTGATCCAGGTCCCAGTCCTGCTCCCAATCCTGTTCCCAGTCCGGCTCCCAATCCTGTTCCCAGTCCTGCTCCCAATCCGGTTCTCAGTCCAGTTCCCAGTCCTGCTCCCAATCCTGTTCTCAGTCAGGTTCCCAATCCTGTTCCCAGTCCTGCTCCCAATCCAGTTCCCAGTCCTGCTCCCAATCCAGTTCCCAGTCCTGCTCCCTATCCAGTTCTCAGTCCTGCTCCCAATCCTGTTCTCAGTCTTGCTCCCAATCCAGTTCCCAGTCCTGCTCCCAATCCTGTTCCCAGTCCTGCTCCCAGTCCTGCTCCCAGTCCCAGTGTAGTTCCTCGTCCAAGTCCAGGTTCCGAACCTGTTCCTAGTCCAGTTCCAAGTCCAAGTCCAGGTTCCGACCATGTTCCTAGCCCAGTTCCTAGTTCAGTTCCTAGTCCAGTTCCAAGTCCAAGTCCAGGTTCCGACCATGTTCCTAGTTCAGTTCCAAGTTCAGTTCCTGATTTCTATGCTGGCTACATAGGTTTGATTTCGGGATGGGTGTTAGCCCTCCTTCTCAGTTCAGAGGCTGATTTCACTCCCAGCTCCGCTTCTAACCCAGCTCACTCCTCTGTCTCCAGCCCTGTCTCCTCCTCTGTCTCCAGCCCTGTCTCCTCCTCTGTCTCCAGCCCTGTCTCCTCCTCTGTCTCCAGCCCTGTCTCCTCCTCTGTCTCCAGCTCTGTCCCTTCCTCTGTCTCCAGCCCAATCTCCAATGCTGTCTTTGCTCTCATTCTCAGTTCGGAGGCTGATCTAACTCCCAGTTCCATTTCCATCTCTGTTTCCAACCCAGCTCATTCCACTGTCTCCTCCACTGTCTCCTCCACTGTCTCTAATTTAATTTACAGCTCTGTTTCCAACCAAGTTTTTGAATCTGTTTATGGTTCTGGGTCTAACCTAATTCTCTGTCCAGTCTCCAAGTCTGTCTCCAAGTCAGTCTCGAAGTCGGTTTCTAAGTCAGTCTCGAAGTCTGTTTCCACGTCTTTCTCGAAGTCTGTTTCCACGTCTTTCTCGAAGTCTGTTTCCAAACCTTTCTCCGAGTCTGTTTCCAAGCCTGTCTCTGATTCCAGCCCTGTTTCCACTCTAATTTCCAGTTCAGGTTCCAGTCCAGTTCTCTTCCAGTTCCATATCCAGTTCTCTGTCCCATCCTCTGTCCAGTTCTCTGTCCTATTTTCTGTCCCATTCCCCAGTCTGTTTCCCAGTCTGTCTCTGAGCCTGTCCCTAATCCAGGTGCTGAATCTGAATCCAGTCCTGGTTCAAGTCCGGGTTCCAGACAAAGTGACAGGTCACGCACAGCTCGGAGGTCCAGGCCAAGAATCAGGTCACGTGCAGCTCCGTGACCCAGGCCAAGCTCCAGGTCACGCGCAGCTCCGAGATCCAGGCCAAACACCAGGTCACGCGCAGCTCTGAGATCCAGGCCAAGCATCGGTTCAAGCACCAGTCCAAGTTCTCGTCCAAGTTCTTGTCCAAGTTCTCGTCCAAGTTCTCGTCCAAGTTCTCGTCGACAACGCGAGACATTCTGCTCTGGCTGCGGGACATTGAACTGCACCAGCCTCGGGTCCAGGGGGGCAGATGTTCCAATCCTGCCCAGGGGCCCGGGTCCGCCAGAACAGGCAAAACTTGCGGCGCTTCGGGAGCCACGCCTTGGGGGGGGCTCTGTTAGCTCTCTCCACTCGCTGCTCCGCGACGGAGCAGCATATCTGCGCGCTTTCCAGCGCTATTAAAAAACTCTCCGATGGAGATTCCATTCACAAAGACTCTCGTTTTGTTTACTTCTGCCATGTGCTCCTTTGTTTTTGTGTTGCGTCATGTCTCTGCCCCTGTTTCCTCATTGGTTTGCCTTTTAACAGATGATAATCGTGTCCAGGTGTCGCTCATTTAATCTTGTTCTGTTTGAATGATCTCTGCTACTTAAATCCCTGTCTGTGTCCGTTTGGTTGCGGAGTCTTATATTGGAATTTGTTAAGGGATGATCTAGTATTGATTTTGGAATGTAATGATGTTTGAATGTCTTGATTTAACCGTAACGAGAGATTTCTAAAGATAGCGACGAAGCTAAGTTTTTTCCAGATGTTTTTTGTTAACCAGGCGTTCCCTGGTTCCTACGTGTTTTCGTATGTTTCTGTTTAGCCGGCGTTCCGGGGTTCTTGGATTCCTGCCTCGTCACTCCCTGGATTATTGCTCTATAAGCCTTAGAATTCCTGCTTCAGAATTTCCTGGACTTTTGCCCTGTAAGTGATTGGAAGATGGACTTGCTTATTTTTTGTAATTTTGTTAAGTACTCTGATTACTTTTGAGTGTGCCTTTTGTTTTTTTGTGTTCCTAATAAACTGACCACTTTCCCCTGCAAGTGCATCCTACTTCCTTCTAACCCCAGTGCCGTAACAGCTTCAGGCACGTAAAGCGCTATACGGCGAATTTCAAGCGTCTGTGAGCAAAGGAAACGTGTTTTTCTAAAAAAACGTATGTTTTCAATTCAGTGATGCAATCTAATATAACAAATTTCACTTCTTTATAACATGATATGCTACTATTGTAACGAATCAATCATTACTAGCATTATTCTTTTCCACCAGAATAATGTAATGGATCAACTTTAAACATGAATAACGAAACAGAAGTGCACGCTTGGATTCAACACACCATTTTAAAGGAGACGAGTTTTTAAGCGCCTTATCTACCAGAATGTGTAGTAAATCAGATGAATCTGCAACGTTTAAAAATATTCTCCACCAGTTACAATTCATGTAACGAATTAAAAGATGTTTAACACGTTTAAACGTATTCTCCAATTTATACAAGGAATTAGCTCGAATGGCGTGAAATATATCTATATATCTAATCAACGCGTGTTGTGACCAGTTATAAATATACATCAGCCATGAAAGGGAATTCATCTATGTGCACATATACATATAGATAATTAACTACAATGGATTATAATTAATTATGACTATGTATGTGGTCTAGATCAGCTTTTAGGATTAGCTGTAGTCTAGTTTGGAATTATGAACTCTAAAGAGGGAGTTTATCCTTCTGGCCAGGAAGGAGCTCTCCGTTTCCAGAGCGTGTAGCGAGACTCGCAGCATTTAAGGGACTCATCACGTGACCAAAACAGAGACAATCAAGCGTGGGATAATAGATTTTAATAACTAGATGTAACTATGGATACACACAACTAACTCTAAGCAAAACATACATATGTACATCTATATACAAGGAAAGAAAAGGTATAGAGAGAAAGTAATGAAATAAGAGGGAATGGCAGACAGAAACACAACTAATTAGCCTTTTTCAAAACCAGCAACGAACTTAAATCTCCTGTAAACAGGGGTACAATCTTAAACGCAGATAGATCCATTAACTATACTTGCATGGCTGCGGTCTGAAAGTTTGCGCAAGGTCATGTAGAGTTCGCTGGTTCGTCGTGCCATTTGAAAAGGCGTGGGCCGTGAGGCGGTTGCATCTTTTGTCCGGGAGAGAGAGATCCTGGCTTCCTCTTCCCGGGGCACGCGGCCCCGGGGGAGAGAAGCCGGAAAGAGTGTCAAGTTGAAGTGAAGAGTTGAAGAAGAGAGTGAAGTGAGACTGAAGAGAGAGAGTTTCAAAGCGTGGTGTTGTTTTAAAGACAACACCAACACACACGCCTCTTTGGGCTATGGGCCAATCGGGAAGTTGGATTTGTTGGCGGGATGAACTCTCTTTGTCTGGTCTCAGACCTGGATTTGCGTGTCCAGGAAGGAGCCGATTTAAACCGTATTATGTGTGAAAAAGCATGAAATAAGGTATCCCATTGCAATATGATTTGCATAATCAATCAGGGTATCTCTAGACGATTAACCTCATACCAAATTCGATGGACTTGTAAAGAATATTACAAGTAAAACATGGTTACAGACATTTAAAATAATATCCTAAGTTAAAACTATCTAAAATCATTATAGTTATGTTACATAAACACACAATATATGCAAACACGAAAATATCACACTATTTGGATATCGAATAATTACATATAATTACATGTCACATTGAAAAGAGAATCTCCCTTTGTGTGTGTGTGTGTGTGTGTGTGTGTGTGTGTGTGTGTGTGTTCTGAAGGGGGGGGTCGTGTCGCATTCCGATGGCATCTGGTGAAGACCGGAGGGGGGTTACAGATAAGGATTCATGCCTCAAAGACACAGAGAAACTTCTTTGCTAGATCCAGGCTGATTCAGAAATCAGTTTGATACGTTCAGACGTTACACTATGACATGTCTCTGACCTAAAATAACATGAAATATGATTGTTTACAATAACCTACATCGTGTCATTATAAAGTATGAAAAGGTGAAAAAAGTCAAATTTAACATGAAGCAAGTCATCTGTCATAACATGTGTGGTAACATTGTGTTTTCTCATAAGTCCTCTATGTCCATGCACATGTGTGCTTCAGGCACGTAAAGCGCTAGACAGCGAATTTCAAGCGTCTGCTAGCAAAGGAAACGTGTTTTTCTAAAAAACGTATGTTTTCACTTCAGTGATGCAATCTAATATAACAAATTTCACTTCTTTATAACATGATATGTTAGTATTGCAACGAATCAATCATTACTAGCATTATTCTTTTCCACCAGAATAATGTAATGGATCGACTTTAATCTTGAAAACGAAACAGAAGCGCACGCTTGGATTCTGTAGGGCTTAAATATATAAAGTTAATTACTTAGCCCACTGCTCTCCTATAACCAACGACGGAAATAGGTGCAGCGAAGGTTAATGCGTGTTTTAATGTACACTTTAAATATCTGACTCCATTTAATTGATTATCTGACTCCAATAGAATAATCTTCTAGTTAGTGCTAGAAGTGTTAGCACTTCAATGTTCTACTAATATTTACTCCTAAGCAACTTCGAGCGAAGCTTTCATTAAAATGACGTTCCTACGTCAGAGACTTTCATATAGCTTTTTATTGAACCATTATTTTGTTAGCGCAGAGGTTTCTATCAACGTGCAAGCTTAGGCCTTATTTTACTTGTCAGAGGTTCTGTTTAAACTTGCAAGTATTAGCCTTTACTTTTGGCTTGTCAGAGGTTGACCTTAAACGTGTCTAACGTATTATACACTTTTAGTTTAAGAAGTTATTCATAATAAGAATACCAAACATAGGCACAGAGTATTTAGAAGTGGAATAACAAATGCATTTAATATGAGAACACAACTGAAAGATACATAAAATAGAGACAAGAGTAACTTACAAGATTACAGTCAGCGTCATGAACCTCGGATGCAAGATGGTAAAAGCATCTATGGCAAAAGGCCCTTCGGATGTTACAAGCCTCCCTGATGTTATAAACTTCTGATGTTATAAGCTTTCTCTTATAAGCTTCTGATGTTATAAGCTCCTTTTTTTCTCTCTACCAAGCAGATCCTCTTATACCCTTGAGCCTCTTTGAAATGTATAGTGACCAGGATACCAAATGGAGATGAAATAGTGTGTTGTTTGGCAGGGTGGACCCCAATGTGTTTTATGGCAGGACTATCTCACCTTCAGGTACAGTATGTTACTTAAGTTCCCGAGAATGAGTTCCGTGGGAGCAGGAAGGTGAAAGGTTTCCCATGCAAACCAAGGGGGTTGTGTGTGTGTGTGTGTGTGTGTGTGTGTAAAGAGCACTTATTACAACATATATTGTAAATGTTATTTCCTAAACTATATGATATTTATGATATCACCACATCATTCACCATGAAATATGGATACAAATGATACCAAACATGCCCTGAGGAATACTGTAATTAAACACAGTTTAGATAACCAGTTTTAGTTCACCTGGTATCTCTGAAACACATTCCTGATCATTTTAACCTTAATCACATTACTGCCACAATTTTATAAATCTACTACAATTCGAAGCACGTTTTTAAAGGAGACGAGTTTTAAAGCGTGCCCGCCTTATCTACCAGAATGTGTAGTAAATCGGATGAATCTGCAACATTTAAAAATATTCTCCACCAGTTACAATTCATGTAACGAATTAAAAGATGTTTAACATGTTGAAATGTATTCTCCAATTTATATAAGGAATTAGCTCGAATGGCCTGAAATATATCTATATATATCTAATCAACGCGTGTTGTGACCTGTTATAAATATACATCAGCCATGAAAGGGAATTCATCTATGTGCACATATACCTATAGATAATTAACTACAATGGATTATAATGAATTATGATTATGTATGTGGTCTAGATCAGCTTTTAGGATTAGCTGTAGTCTAGTTTGGAATTATGAACTCTAAAGAGGGAGTTTATCCTTCTGGCCAGGAAGGAGCTCTCCGTTTCCAGAGCGCGTAGCGAGACTCGCAGCGTTTAAGGGACTCATCACGTGACCAAAACAGAGACAATCAAGCGTGGGATAACAGATTTTAATAACTAGATGTAACTATGGATACACACAACTAACTCTAAGCAAAACATACATATGTACATCTATATACAAGGAAAGAAAAGGTATAGAGAGAAAGTAATGAAATAAGAGGGAATGGCAGACAGAAACACAACTAATTAGCCTTTTTCAAAACCAGCAACGAACTTAAATCTCCGGTAAACAGGGGTACAATCTTAAACGCAGATATAGATCTATTATACTTGCATGGCTGCGGTCTGAAAGTTCACGCGAGGTCGTTTAGAGGTTTCCATAATCAAGGAAGAAAACCTCTGCCTTGGTCTCAAAGACATCACAAATAGCAGCCCTGTAGAACACATCATCTTTAGCTTTGGCCACACAAAGAAGACCAGCTACAGGCTTTCTAATCAATCCACTGGCTCTGGTCAGATCACTATACAGCTCTGTCAGGCCATCCATTAGCAGGTCAAACTCAGCAGCATATTTCTGTGTCTGCATCCAAAACTTTGAGGGGCTATCAACATGCTGTACAATGGTCAGTATTAGGTGACAGACTTTCTGTAAAAATCCCTTTCAAATCCTCGGTTCCTTGTGTCTCACCTTTAACTGAACCCTGGCACCTCGGACTCGTTCCAATCTTGTGCACGGTATAATCTTTAAGGCACCTTGAATCTATTAAGCACTTCTCTCTTGAGCCAAATAATTTGTTTATATTTGTGTTTTCATCTCCATACAGCGTGATGTAGTGGACAAACTCTGAGAGGCTTTGATACTCAAATTTGGCAATAACGGTTCTGTTCAGCAGTAAGGATTTCAGACAATCAATCTGTGAAACTGTCCAACCATCACCTCGATCAGTAACTCCATGAAGAGAGCAAACATAAGTCACAACAGGCATTCTGAAGAATTCTGGGGCCAGTGGTCTAACATGATCTACTTCAACAAATTGTTTCTTCCCATAATCCACATGGAGCACCTCAACTACACTGTTCGTGGACATGACCTGCAACAAAACAGAGCGATACCACTTTCCATCAGTTCCTCTTGATGCACAAGGAGCCCCCAAGTTCTCAGGTCTTGCAAAATGAGATTCAATTGTTCTTTCATAATGCCGAGTTATCTGCTCTGTCAGTTTCTTGAGTTCCTGGGAAAAAACCTTTAGCTGACAGAAGACACGCAGGGGATTGTTTACCACTGTAACTAGCACAGTCTCAATGGTTTCAGCTTGTAGCTCTGGATACATGTAACACAGCTGTGTCTTGATTTGTTCAAGTCGTTCACATCCTATGGATGCAGTCCTCAACAGCTCTACAGACCCAGCATGAGACTGTAAAGACCTTGAAACAAAGGCTTTGAACTCGTCATTTGACAATTTCTTTGCAAATCCCATCTCGTACATTTGGCTAGACAGACATGGAATATCGAGTAGAAATGCCCGCTGAGATATGGAAAAATCCAGAATACAGGCAGTAACTGCTCTCCCACAGAATGATTTCATGAACCCCAGTGCCAATTTTGACCATCTATTTTCAGGAGACAATGGCAGGACCTTGGAAAGAATGCAAAATTCAACTTCAGGAGGCAGGCTGAAAAAGTCAGTTTGGCCCCACGCCAAAAGGCTGGTATGAGCTCGAAGTGTTCTGCCTTCATCAATGAGAAACACGGTGTAGTAAGTATCATTTCTTGACACTATACGGGCTCTGTACCACGTTTCATAGACCCGTACAAGACATAGGTCACCAGGCTTGCCTTCTCCTTCATGAAATACTTCTTTGGGGTACTGAATCTCTTTTTTCATTTGTTGATATGCAAGTTTCTGATCCGGGACAAAATTGCCCCAAAACTCTACCATAACACAGAGAGGGTTCATGTTTACTCTGGTAATGAACACAGTCACAGTTGAGCCAGGTGATGGGAGCCCAGGAATTGAACACATTGTGTGGTTTTCTAGGTTTCAGGTTTTCAAGTGATTCAAGAAGTTTTCAATGACTGATGACATGCTATCTATAAAGAAAATACAAAAGAACACATTTGAAACCATTTGATGTAGGCCTGTAATCAAGAATATATGAGTTTAATGTTTTAATCAATCAGAGAATAAAAGACCAGTGCAATATCTGGGGTTAGGGCAGGGGCGTCCAAACTTTTTTGGGTAAATGACCCCAAATGGGCATTACGAATTTCTGCGACCCCAAACCTTAACCTTTCTCATTCCATATTTATAATATACTACTACTCTATATTTGAACATTTTGTGTTAGTAAGTGGTTAAACCATATATTCCTTGCACCGACAACCATTCTAGTGGGATTTGTTGATAACTGAAACTTAATAATGATGGTGTTTGTGTGATCCATTCTTAGCAGCATATAATGTAACAAAAGCTTTACATTAGAATCTAACAAAATTAAGTAAGCCTAATTAAACATTAGCTCTTTTGCCAAGACTTGCTAGAACAAAAATCCCACCCAGTCTACCTCAACCATCTCAAAAGCTGCACAAAAAGATCTGAAATTAGTCTAAAAAAAATCAAGTATTGAAAAGGGAGATATACAGGTGCATCTCAATAAATTAGAATGTCTGTAATGTAGAACAACTGTAGCCAAATTCCTTGACACGTCTGTGTGTGGTGGCTCTTGATGCCTTGACCCCAGCCTCAGTCTATTCCTTGTGAAGTTCACTCAAATTCTTGAATCGATTTTGCTTGACAATCCTCATAAGGCTGCGGTTCTCTCGGTTGGTTGTGCATCTTTTTCTTCCACACTTTTTCCTTCCACTCAACTTTCTGTTAACATGCTTGGATACAGCACTCTGTGAACAGCCAGCTTCTTTGGCAATGAATGTTTGTGGCTTACCTAGTGAACCAAACTGAGAGACCATTTTGAAGGCTCAGGAAACCTTTGCAGGTGTTTTGAGTTGATTAGCTGATGTCACCATATTCTAATTTGTTGAGATAGTGAATTGGTGGGTTTTTGTTAAATGTGAGCCAAAATCATCACAATTAAAAGAACCAAAGACTTACACTACTTCAGTCTGTGTGCATTGAATTTATTTAATACACGTGTTTCACAATTTGAGTTGAATTACTGAAATAAATTAACTTTTCCACGACTAATGAACTTTTAATGAACTTTTTCAACTAATTTATTGAGATGCACCTGTATTTTTCTTTCTTTCCTTTTTTTTTTTTTTTTTTTTTTTTAATAAAGTCTTTGTGGTGGAAACAAGCTCATCATGGTTCACATGCATTCTTGATGTGTTGTTTCAAAACTAGCACAATTTAGTGTTAAAACGCAGTGGGGGGGTTGATTACCCATTCAGCCGTTAGGTAGTTGTGTTGTGAAAGTAGCACAGCTCTTTGTAACTCAAATGTGTTTTTGAATCCTGTGTTTTTCTCTACACTGAGTAGAGTCTCATATCCGCAGCTATGAATTTCCCAGTCACCACCGTGATTTCCATAACACGGACCGAATCACTCGGGAAATTCTGTCTTACAGCAGCAGAGAGAGAGAGCTACACAGAGAGAGAGAGAGAGAGAGAGAGAGAGAGAGAGAGAGAGAGAGACAGCAGCAGAAAACATGAGCTCCTGATTAAAAATAAATAAATAAAAATACTGTTGATATCCTGAGTACTACTATTAATGTTTTTGTTTCCACTACACTTTGAATTCCTGTACAGATCTGATCAATTTTTTTTCTATGAGAGAAGATCCAACAACCAGCAAGATCTGTACAGACCAAAGACAAAGACACAAAGGAAACAAATGCACATCAAAACAAGACACACACACACACAAACACAGAACAGAGACCTAATCGAATAATAAAAGGTCGTGTACACTATATGGACAAGAGTATGTGGATACCTGACCATCACACCTATAAGAGCTTGCTGGACGTCTCATTGCGGAACCATGGACATTAACAAGGAGATCTCCGCTCTTTGCGGATATAAACGACTCCACATTTCTGGGAAGGCTTCCTACAAGATTTTGGAGTGTGTCTGTGGGAATTTGTGTCTATTCATTCAAAACAGCATTGACGACAGGCGTTCATTCTCCATGCCATAGAACACATTTATACTCCTTCAGAGTGCAGTGACGGCACGCTTTACACCACTCCAGCCCACACTTGGCATGGCAGATAGTGATCTTGGGCTTGTGTATAGCTGCTCGACCACAGAAACCTATTTCATGAAACTTTGCATGGTCTACTGCTTCATGGCTGAGCTGTTGTTGCTCCTAGACACTTCCATTTCACTCCAGAGGGCAGGGGTGAAGGTATCACAATCCACCAATTGAAGAAGACTTTGAGAGCAGAAATATAGAGGCCATACCACAAGGTGCAGACCACTCATCAGCAGTAAGAATCAGAAACCCAGATTGGAATTTACAAAGAAATACAGAGATGAGCCACAGAAGTTCTGGAAGCAAGATTAACCTCTACCAAAGTGGTGGAAAGACCAAAGTGATGGAAAGACCAAAGTGTGGAGAAAGAAAGGATCTGCTCATGTTCCAAAACATATAAGCTCATCTGTGAAACATGGTGGAGGTAGTGTCATGGCTTGGGCTTGCATGACTGCTTCTGGAACAGGCTCACTAATCTTTATTGATGATGGAACTCATGATGGTAGCAGCAGAATGAAGTCAGAATTCAGAACATTTTTGTCTGCCATTTTACAGAGACATGCATCCAAATTAATCAGGAGGACCTTCATCATATAGCAAGACAATGATCTAACTCAACAAAGGACTTTATTGGAGGGAAAAAGTGGAAAGTTTTAGACTGGTCAAGTAAATCACCAGACCTTAACCCAATTGAGAAGCATTTCACCTTCTGAAGAGGAGACTGAAGTGAGAAACCCCGCTGAAACAAACTGAAAGACACCTTTTCTCCACGTCCAAGAATCTATCAAAACAGCTACTGAGCCCTGACCCTCCACCGTTATGGGAAGCTTAACCATGCTGAAGATGAAATGTATCAATCTAAACAAATTGTTCCCCGATCAAGATCTGTGAATGCCCAAAGTTTCTTCAGAAAGCCTGAGGAGTCCTAAATGCATCACAGTGCACACTGAAGAGTAGCTGATATAGAGTCCAGACTATTCCCAAATACTAGAGTAATCATATGGTCCACTGCCATTATACAGTGCGAGAGTGGCCTCTAGAGGCGAAATAAAAACCATCACTGACAGTGAGTTGTTTTTTTAAAAATTCTTTTAATTTTTTAATTTTTCTAATCCCCGATTAATTGAGCTCGAGTTTAGCTAGAGTCTTTATTTCTCTCAACATGTTTAACAGTGACATAGCTAGAGGTGGATTTTGGGTTTGGATAATGGTCATGGTACTGCAAAGATTGCAAAGGCAAGATTGGAAGAGACAGGAACCAACTTTGCACCATAAACAGTGAAAAATCCAAATAACACACAAACTGCATTACGCTAAAGTAAACATATAGGTAAAAACAAGGCCACTCCTTATGAGAAAACAAGTATAGTGCTGGACAGACCACTGATGCAGTCACATTTTACCTGATTGAGGATATAATACCCATCAAAACGGTCAAAAACAAGGGTTTAAAACGCCTTCTAAAAATAGCTGACATGGAGTTGTTTTTTTAATTCATTTTGGAGATATATATATATATATATATATATATATATATTTATTTGGAGTGTTACTTTTTGGTTCAGTTTGGATGTATATCTTTTATTTACTTTAATATTTATTAATAGTTAATATATTTTAATATTTATTTCATTTTTAAAAATACAGTACACGGTACAGTTAGTATTGTTTATTTTTGTAATAAAGTTCAGCAGTATTTTAATTTGAGTGTTATGTTTTCATTCCGTATCAATTTGAAACACTATCGGTTGATTAATGGGTTATCGGCAGGTACTGCCCAACTTAGTTATCTGTATCAGTAAAATCCATTATCGGTCGACCTCTACCACAAACGAACCTGAAATTACATACCAAACCAACACAGAGATCACAGGAGGCTCACCACACCTCCACTGCACCTGTACGATGGATTACACCCCAACCAGAAAGGAGTGAGAGTGTTTGCCAAAACTCTCAAAAACCTGTCCTTAAGGAGAAACACACATCCCTACTGTATACAGGACAGTTAGTTAACCTGTTGGCTCTGGGTGAAGGTGGGGATGTTTGTCAGAAAGATGTCCATCTAAATTTGACATTTTATATTGGATAAGTCAGTCATCTGTAAAGTAGGCAAGCAGTGTGCAGAGAGCTTTTTTCTTTCCCCGATTAATTGAGCTCGAGTTTAGTTAGAGTCTTTATTTCTCTCAACATGTTTAACAGTGACGTTGGCATAGCTAGAGGTGGATTTTGGGTTTGGATAATGGTCATGGTACTGCAAAGATTGCAAAGGCAAGACTGGCAGACACAGGAATTTTTTTTTTTTTTTTTTTAAACCAACTTTGCACCATAAACAGTGAAAAATCCAGATAACACACAAACTGCATTATGCTAAAGTAAACAAATGCGTAAAAACAAGGCCACTCCTTATGAGAAAACAAGTATAGTGCTGGACAGACCACTGATGCGGTCACATTTTACCTGACTGAGGATATAATACCCATCAAAACGGTCAAAAACAAGGGTTTAAAACGCCTTCTAAAAATAGATGATCCTCGTTACCATTTACCGAGTCACAAATATTTTTCCCTAACACAGCTGTTCCTCAATTCATGTTCTGCAATAAAAATCAAAACTCATTTTTTTAAATGATAAATACAAATGTAAAACCAACACAGCTAATGTATTCAGTATTTAAACATACACTCACCATCCACTTTAATAGGAACACCTGTACACCTGCTCATTCATGCAGTTATCTAATCAGCCAATCATGTGGCAGCAGCACAATGCATAAAATCATGTAGATACAAGTCAAGAGCTTCAGTTAATGTTCCCATCAAACATCAAAATGGGGGAAAAGTGTGATCTTTAACCGTAGTCTTTAACCGTGGTTAAAGCATGGTTGTTGGTACCAGATGGGCTGGTTTGAGTGTTTCAGAAACTGCTGATCTCCTGGGATTTACACAGACAACAGTCTGTAGTCTATAGAGGCTATCTTGGGCACATGCTCATCCAAATTGGAAATCCCCTGGTCTTTTCCAGTCTTCAACTGTCCAGTTTGGGTGAGTCTGTGCCCATGATAGCCTCAGATTCTTGTTCTTGGCTGACAGGAGTGGAACCTGATGTGGTCTTCTGCTGCTGTAGCCCTTCCACTTCAAGGTCTGGTGTGTTGTGAATTCTGAGATGCTTTTCTGCTCATCACGGTTGTTGAGTGATTACTTGAGTTACTATAGACTTCCTGTCAGCTCAGACCAATCCGGTCATTCTCCTCCTTCTCCTTTTTTGTTTTTCGCACCATTCTGTGTAAACTCTAGAGACTGTTGTGTGTGAAAATCCCAGATCAGCAGTTTCTGAAATACACAAACCAACCCATCTGGCACCAACAACCATGCCACGGTTAAAGTCACAGAGATAACACTGTTTCTTCATTCTGATGGTTGATGTGAACAACTGAAGCTCTTGACCTGTATCTGCATGATTTTATGCATTGTGCTGCTGCGACATGTTTGGCTGATTGGAGAACTGCATGAATGAGCAGGTGTAGAGGTGTTCCTATTAAAGGAAACAGTGAGTGTATTTAAATCCTCACTCGCCTTTCAATCAATTTCAATCTTTCCATTTACTGCATTTTTAAAAGAGGTGGTGTACTTTAACTTTTTAAAACCGTGTCCCAACGACCACTCATCACCACCGTATCCCAACGACCACTCATTTCTATAAGAAATGAATATTCAAGAAATGAATTATAAGCTACAAGTTAGTTTCTACTCTCATAAAACTTTCAAGTAGAACTGAATATTGTATTCAAAGTGTATATCTTCCTTTTTCATGTATCCTAAATTTTCATTTGATATGCCAACGATCATGGTGTACTAATCTGCATATTAATTATTTGGGACATCATTTAGCGATTTCCAGAGCATGCTTTAGCTACTTTCCTCTGAAAAGAGTTGGTACAGTTGGTTACAATGTTCATTCATATATACAGACCCATCATTCACCACACCAAGTAACATGGTGTTACATTCAGATTGTCCAACAGCTTGTCCAAGTCTTTGCAAACTTACATAGTCAGATCCATCGCTCCAGAACTGCCTTCAGGATTCAGGACTTCACCTCTAAACAGCAAAAACATTACAAAAATGTTATCAAACAATAATTCCAAATATGTCACGTTCAATCAAGCGTTTTATTTAAGTTAAATAGAAAAAATTTAAAAAAAAAACAGAGAGAGAGAGAGAGAGAGAGAATGACTGCATGAGTGAATTGCGGTCATGCTGAGAAACACGCTCCATGTGTACTTACTGCAAATCCTCCCACTAAACAATATTGTTCACTAGCGTGCGCTGACTTGTTTAGCTGGTGTAAATAACACTATCCACCTAATTGCTCATGTACTCTTATCACTTAAACTGACTGCCGTACAGTGTGATATTTTTACCGACCAGTAACTACTAGTTAACCCGATGTTTAAAAACTCAGAATTAGCCAGTGAATACACCACATTTTATTTCAAACATCTTACCTCAGGTCTTCTCTACAGAAGCACGAGCTCATCAACCGTTTGCTAGCTATCAGTTTACAGGCTAAAGACTTCAATTCTTTTTCCACTCCTGGCCTTGGAGAAAAAATAAAAACAAAAAATAATAATAATAATAATAATTATATATATATATAATAGATAGATAGATAGATAGATAGATAGACTAGTTAGTTTTACGTGTTAATCAATTGTTAAAGCACAGATTAGCGTTACTTTTTCTGTCTTTTTTGTTTAAGTTGTGGTAAGAGTAATATTCGTCAGTTAGAAGAAGCTAAACGGAAGCCTTCCTTGGCGCCTCTCATTTGAAGCCCCTCCTTCCGCCATTTTGTGTAAACTAACAGCTACTGATTACTCATGGATTCATTTACCTGCTATATTTTATATTGTTTAAAAAAAAACAATGAAATCAGCAAATATAAACTAATATAAACAAAGGTGTAGATAGTTTAAAATATCTTATCCAGACGCTTATTCGTTGGTGGTTAACGGATGCACCGATTACATAAGCATTGTTTTGCGCGTTAACTCCACTATAATGACCAAAATATCGTCTGTCTAATCACATTATATCGGCTATCAGCTGCTGTGATGTGAAATTAGGATTCTATTTATTTAGCATACTTCCTCACCGCTGAATATAAACCAGCCACTCTTCCTGAAACCACGGCTGCTCCCTAAATACTTAACTGCAAGGAAATTTCAGGGGCGCGGCTTTTAGACGCTTAGCGGTAACAGCGCCGAAGCTCCTACGCAACCAAAGCAGCTGAACTTTCCATAAAACTTTCATCATTTTAGATAAATAAATACGAAAACCAGCACACAATAATTCACAGTATTTATGAGTATACAGGCGAAAAGTTTTTTTGTTGTTGTTGTTGTTGTTTTTTATTTATAAACTTTTACATTTAAAAAATGGACAAAATCAATAAATAAAATCCAGTTTAAAGAGACGCTATAAACCATCAATCCAAATAGAAATACATTTACTAAACACGTCAAAACACATCAAACAAATTTTTTATTTTAAAGTGTAAATGGTTTATTTCACAGAGGATGTCTCTGACACCAAAATATTAATAATTTAACCCACACATGAGGCTACTGTATGCTTTTATAATTGATTCATTGTGTGATTTATACAATAATAAAAAATATAGCTTTTTAAAATCTGTTTAAATTTGGCTTATTGCTTTTGAGCGTCTATTACGGCCGAAATAACTAAGGAATAATATTTTTCAAATATTGATTTTAGGATTTTAGAAACCTATGATTAATCATGTGTCCACTAAAGTGGACATCATGCATCAGTCAAGTTGCAGTTGCAATCAAAATTATTCAACCCCCATTACAAATCAGGTTTATTCTCAGGTTTATTGTTAATTTACAGACTTACAGCTGTTTGCAATGAAAAAATCAAACAAAAGCAATTGAAATAGTTCAACACAACAAATGCTTCAAGTGGTTTCCCCAAAATCAGCTGAAAATGCAACTTGTAATGACTTCTCCAGTCTCAAAATTATTCAACCTCCATGGCAAGCATCTTTAGTACTTAGTAGAGCACCATTTTGCTGTAAACGAGATGCATAGCCAGACACCAGCTTCTGGTAGCGTTCCTGAGGAATCTTTTCCTATTCCTCAGCCTATGAGCCTATTCCTCATGAGCAATGGCCTCCAGTTCAGTAATATTATTGGGTTTGCGTGCTGTAACCACCTTCTTCAAATCCCACCAGAGATTTTCTATGGGGTTCAAGTCAGGTGACTGATGGCCCTGTAGAATCTTCCAGGACTTCTTCTGCAACCAAGACTTGGTGGAATTTGAGGTATTTCATGTGTTCCAGCTCAAGCACACCTGGTACAACTAATGAAGCCCTTGATTAGTTACATAAAGTGTGCTTGAGACAACTCCTGTTTTGCATATTTGTGTTATTGTGAGAGATCCTATTCAGGGGGTTGAATAATTTTGAGACTGGAGAAGTCATTATAAGTTGCATTTTCAGCTGAATTTGCAGAAACCACTTGAAGCATTCGTTGTGTTGAGCTATTTCAATTGCTTTTGTTTGATTTGTTCATTGCAAACAGCTGAAAGTCTGTAAATTTTGACAATAAACCTGATTTGCAATGGGGGTTGAATAATTTTGATTGCAACTGTAGCATGGCAAAAATCTGTTGTTACCAAACACTCTCAGAGCTAGCACAGTGTTGAAGCATGCAATTTGATGGTATATTGTGCATCAGTTAAGTCTACAGCCGTGGCCAAAAGTTTTGAGAATGACACAAATATTAATTTTTATAAAGTCTGCTGCCTCAGTTTTTATGATGGCAATTTGCATATACTCCAGAATGTTATGAAGAGTGATCAGATGAACTGCAATTAATTTCAAAGTCCCTCTTTGCCATGAAAATTAACTTAATCCCAAAAAAACATGTCCACTGCATTTCAGCCCTTCCACAAAAGGACCAGCTGACATCATGTCAGTGATTCTCTCGTTAACACAGGTGAGAGTGTTAACGAGGACAAGGCTGGAGATCACTCTGTCATGCTGATTGAGTTAGAATAACAGACTGGAAGCTTTAAAAGGAGGGTGGTGCTTGAAATTATTGTTCTTCCTCTGTTAACTATGGTTACCTGCAAGGAAACACGTGCAGCCATCATTGCTTTGCACAAAAAGGGATTCACAGGCAAGGATATTGCTGCTAGTAAGATTCCACCTAAATCAACCATTTATCGGATCATCAAGACCTTCAAGGAGAGAGGTTCAACTGTTGTGAAGAAGGCTTCAGGGCGCCCAAGAAAGTCCAGCAAGCGCCAGGACCGTCTCCTAAAGTTGATTCAGCTGCGGGATCGGGGCACCACCAGTGCAGAGCTTGCTCAGGAATGGCAGCAGGCAGGTGTGAGTGCGTCTGCACGCACAGTAAGGCGAAGACTTTTGGAGGATGGCCTGGTGTCAAGATGGGCAGCAAAGAAGCCACTTCTCTCCAGGAAAAACATCAGGGACAGACTGCTATTCTGCAAAAAGTACAGGGATTGGACTGCTGAGGACTGGAATGTCATTTTCTCTGATGAATCCCCTTTCCGATTGTTTGGGGCATCTGGAAAAAAGCTTGTCCGGAGAAGAAAAGGTGAGCGCTACCATCAGTCCTGTGTCATGCCAACAGTAAAGCATCCTGAGACCACTCATGTGTGGGGTTGCTTCTCAGCCAAGGGAGTGGGCTCACTCACAATTTTGCCTAAGAACACAGCCATGAATAAAGAATGGTACAAAAACATCCTCAGAGAGCAACTTCTCTCAACCATCCAAGAACAGTTTGGTGACGAACAATGCCTTTTCCAGCATGATGGGGCACCTTGCCACAAGGCAAAAGTGATAACGAAGTGGCTCGGGGAACAAAACATCGACATTTTGGGTCCATGGCCAGGAAACTCTCCAGACCTTAATCCCATTGAGAATTTGTGGTCAATCCTCAAGAGGCGGGTGGACAAACAAAAACCCACAAACTCTGACAAACTCCAAGCATTGATTATGCAAGAATGGGCTGCCATCAGTCAGGATGTGGCCCAGAAGTTGATTGACAGCATGCCAGGGCCAATTGCAGAGGTTTTGAAAAAGAAGGGTCAACACTGCAAATATTGACTCTTTGCATAAACTTGTCAATAAAATTACAATTACAAAAATGTAATTGTCAATAAAAGCCATTGACACTTATGAAATGCTTGTGATTATACTTCAGTAACAGTTAGTAACATCTGACAAAAAGATCTAAAAACACTGAAGCAGTAGACTTTGTGAAAATTAATATTTGTGTCATTCTCAAAACATTTGGCCACGGCTGTACATGCTACCAAAACTATCTGAGTCTGGAACTGAGTGGGCAAAATTTAAATTCATTAACTGTATACAAAAACATGGAATTTATAAATAAATAAATAAATAAATAAATAAATAAAAACACACATACAGTATCTCACAAAAGTGAGTACACTCCTCACATTTTTGTAAATATTTTATTATATCTTTTCATGGGACAACACTGAAGAAATGACACTTTGCTACAATGTAAAGTAGAGAGTGTACGGCTATGCCCAATGTTTGTGCAATGGCTCTGATAGATTTTCCCTCTTTTCTCAGCTTCAAAATGGCTTGCTTTCTCCCATAGACAGCTCTCTGATCCTCATGTTGGTTTATCCGTTTTAACAACAAATGCAGTTTTCACAGGTGAGACCCAGGGCTCAAATCAAGAGTGGATATTCAGAGCTATTAATTGTTTAAACAGTCAATAGGACACATAACAGGACATATAACAGGACACACCTGGGCAACAAGAAACACGTCCGTCACATGTTCCAATATTTTTGATCACTTAAAAAATTGAAAATATCTCACTTTCTCTGTGAAATTATTTTTTTAAATGTAAAAGATTACAAAACATTTAGCCTGCATACTCAAATTCTGTACTGCTGTAAATTATTGTGTGCTGGTTTTGTTACTTATTTATTTAAAATGATCATTTTATAGAAAGTTATGTTGCTTTTGTTGTGTAGGAGCTCGTGGACACTCGCTTTCGTTGCCATTACCGCTAAGTGTAATGGCTTTCTACCTCATTTAACTCATCTGCATCAATTCAGCTTAATCCTCCAAGGCCTAGTTTCCCAACCCTGGAGTTGTCCCCCTGTCCACTACTTTGTAGTGTTTTTCCTGCTCTAACACACCTGCTTCACATCAGGAAGGACAGTTATTTAGCTTTAATCAGCTGAATCAAGCAGGAAAAACACTAAAATGCGCAAATCTTTGGTCATATAAACAGTGTATCACATTAGCAGTACTACTTGAGGTCTTGTCACGCTTCTTCATTAAGAACTGAGCCAGGAATGGAGGTTTTTTGGATAAAAAAAAAAATGAACACTCAATTCCAAATTCAATAACATTGAACACCCAGTTTCTACGAAGAATAATGTATCAAAATACTTAAATCTAACCAGTAAAAGTTTCAGCCTAGACTTACATAGGTGACATTTTAGATTGTGGTGTTAGGTATGATTTATAACACAGAAGTGTAAATCATGTTCGTCTCATTGGTGGAATATTTATTCATTAATTCACAATAAAACTCAATTACAAACCAGCCATTTTAATCCAAAAGTCTGAGTAAAAATCCTAAATAACCATCTGGTGGTACATCACTTGTACAAATAAAAAGCTTTATAACAGGAGGAAAAAAATGTCTTAACAGCTCAATGTTTATTACAGTTAGGTAAAAACTGTAAGTTTCTAAGTTTGTTAAAGTAAATTAGCTGTACAAAAAATGTGGTTTATTTTCGTTCTTGTTTAAAAGGGGTCACTTGGAAAGTAGAGGGATAATAATCGTGTTACTTCGGGGGGTCCGTATTTATGCCGTATTTCTCCTTGAGAAGTTTCAGCTGCTCTTCTTTTTTCTTCGTGTCCATTTTCTGGAATGCCTGAAAAGCAAACAAAACAATGTAACCAAAGTTTGCACACCCATTACAACTCAACAGCAGAAGATTAATGCTAAAGAGTAGAGGACAGAAAGCAGTTTATGCTTCATAGGTAAATTCAAACGTACTCTGTTCGCATTGTAGTACAAAACAACCAGGTATCTGTTGCAAACGTTGAATCCGGAAAGGTGGTCACAGGCATTCTTGGCATCAAAGATGTCCTCATAGACTACGTAGGCAGTTCCCCTGGTCTCTGGCGTGTTCCCGCTGCAAGCACACAATTTATTATTGTTAAGGCATGCATATAAATTTTTTTTCTAGCATCTCCAGACATTAATTCAAACATTTAACTACAGTTTATTAAAACCTTCTTTTAAACATCGCTGAAAAACATCCATTTATACTTTTCCATTTATACATGCATTTATACTTTTAGCAGACGCTTTTACCCAAATTGTAAGTGAGGCAGAATACAATCCCAACATATAACTGGAGATTTACTTCCTCAGAGTGAGTTAATGACCTTAATGAAGCAGAAAGCTCAAGAAGTTAAAGACTAGGGGGGGAAAGCGGGAAAGAGTGATGGCTGCAGCTTTAAGACAGACAAAATATGTTGTTGTTTATCTCGTTAGGTTTCCCTTTTCTCCTGTTTGGTATCCTGTAAAAACCTTAATGACCAACAAAACATTTCTCTGATGGATCTTCGCTTCACTTGCTTGTCCATGCTGCTGAACAGATAAAGCCGTGAAAGTCTTCACTTTCAGAACATAAGCAGGGTTTCTTCAATTGAGACGACAGCATGTTGTTAATCAGGGCGACTTCACTGTACCACAAGTCAGCAAGTAACTACACTGCTGTTCACCACAGAGCACATGCACATGTAGCTGATATCATTTTATTAAACATTTGTATCGAACTTAGTTACAGCTAATAACTTTTTAGGTCTCTTTTAATTCTGACCGTGTTAACGGGTAATAATAAAAGACTAAACGTGAATGCTACAGACTGGCAGCTACAGCCAACTCATTTTTCACTGTGTAACGGTACATGACAGCCCTTATGGGTGTCTGGCCACGCCCCCTTCTCTCCCCACCAGAGCCACATCTGGAGAGATATATATAATTTTGTACCTTTGCCCACTGACAAAGAAATGATCAGTCTATGATTTTAATGGTAGGTGTATTTTAACGGTGAGAGACAGAATAACAACAAAAAAGTCCAGAAAAACACATTTCAAAAAAGTTATAAATTGATTTGCATTTTAATGAGTGAAATAAGTATTTGACCCCTTTGACTTAGTACTTGGTGACAAAACCCTTGTTGGCAATCACAGAGGTCAGACGTTTCTTGTAGTTGGCCACCAGGTTTGCACACATCTCAGGAGGGATTTTGTCCCACTCCTCTTTGCAGATCCTCTCCAAGTCATTAAGGTCATTTTCAATGCCCTGGCTGAGGGAAGGAGGTTCTCACCCAAGATTTGACGGTACATGGCCCCGTCCATCGTCCCTTTGATGCGGTGCAGTTGTCCTGTCCCCTTAGCAGAAAAACACCCCCAAATCATAATGTTCCCACCTCCATGTTTGACGGTGGGGATGGTGTTCTTGGGGTCATAGGCAGCATTCCTCCTCCTCCAAACACGGCGAGTTGAGTTGATGCCAAAGAGATCTGACCGCACCTGACCACAACACTTCCAGCCAGTTCTCCTCTGAATCATTCAGGCAAACTTCAGACGGGCCTGAACATGTGCTTTCTTGAGCAGGGGGACCTTGCAGGATTTCAGTCCTTCACGGCGTAGTGTGTTACCAATTGTTTTCTTGGTGACTATGGTCCCAGCTGCCTTGAGATCATTAACAAGATCCTCCCGTGTAGTTCTGGGCTGATTCCTCACCGTTCTCATGATCATTGAAACTCCACGAGGTGAGATCTTGCATGGAGCCCCAGACCGAGGGAGACTGACAGTTTCTTCCATGTGCGAATAATCGCACCAATTCCAGCCTTGTGTAGGTCTACAATCTTGTCCCTGATATCCTTGGACAGCTCTTTGGTCTTGGCCATGGTGGAGAGTTTGGAATCTGACTGACTGATTGCTTCTGTGTACAGGTATCTTTTACACACGCTGAGATTAGGAGCGCTCCCTTTAAGAGAGTGCTCCTAATCTCAGCTCATTACCTGTGTAAAAGACACCTGGGAGCCAGAAATCTTGCTGATTGATAGGGGAACAAATACTTATTTCACTCATTAAAATGCAAATCAATTTAGAACTTTTTTGACATACATACATACATACATATATATATATATACACATGTGTGTGTGTGTGTATGTATATATAAACAAGACTACGAGTAAAACAAGGCAAATTATTTCAACACATGAACTGGGAACTTACACTCTAATCTGCCGAATTGGTCCATATTTCCCAAAAATATCATACATTTCTTCTGCTGTAATCTTGTATGGAAGGTTACGTATGTACAGTATCCTGTTCACCTCTGGAGGTAAGCGAATCTGAGGGGAGAAAACAGGAGAAAGGTTACGACGTTATTTTTGCAATGATGAATTAATGCATTGACCCTGAAGTTCCATGATGAAGTTCCTCCTGATTAATTTGGGTGCATTTCTCTGTAAATTGGAAGACAGAATGTTCCTGTAACCTTCTGAATTCATTCTGCTGCTACCATCATGAGTTCCATCATCAATAAAGATGAGTGAGCCTGTTCCAGAAGCAGCCATGCAAGCCCAAGCCATGACACTACCTTCACCATGGTTAATCTTGGTTCCAGAACTTTTGTGGCTCATCTCTGTATTTCTTTTTTGTGAATTCCAATCTGGCTTTCTGATTCTTACTGCTGATTAGTGGTTTGCGTTTTGTGGTATGGCTGCTATATTTCTGCTCTCGAAGTCTTCTTCGAACAGTGGATTGTGATACCTTCACCCCTGCCCTGTGGAGGTTGTTGGTGATGTCGCTAACTGTTGTTCTGGGGTTTTACTTCACAGCTTTCACAATGTTTGCCATCAGCTGTTGTTGTTTTCCTTGGCCGACCCATTCGGTGTCTGTTGCTCAGTACACCAGTGGTTTCTTTCTTTTTCAGGACGTTCCAAATTGTTGCACTGGCTATGCCCGATGTTTGTGCAATGGCTCTGTTTGATTTTCCCTCTTTTCTCAACTTCAGAATGGCTTGCTTTTCTCCCATAGACAGCTCTCTGGTCTTCATGTTGGCTTATCCTTATTAACAACAAATGCAGTTTTCACAGGTGAAACTGAAGGCTAAAACCAAGAGTAGACATTCAGAGCTATTAATTGCTTAAACAATCAATTTAACAGGACACATCTGGGTAACAAGAAACACCCATCAGTCACTTGTTCCAATATTTTCACTCACCTACAAATTGGCTGGTCTGATCCAAAATGTGCTGTTTTATATCGTTTAACACATCTACACATACAGTGGTGCTTGAAAGTCATGATACATGATACACTTCCACAAACAGGGCGCTCACTCACCTGATTGTCATCTCATTAACTGAGAACACTTGACTCTAATTTCACCTTCAAATTAACTGCTAATCCTAGAGGTTCACATACTTTTGCCACTCACAGATATGTAATATTGGATCATTTTCCTCAATAAATAAATGACCAAGTATAATATTTTTCTCTCAATTGTTTAATTGGGTTCTCTTTATCTACTTTTAAGACCTGTGTGAAAATCTGATGATGTTTTGGGTCATATTCATACAGATTTGGAGAAAATTTGTAGAAAAAGGGTTCAAAAACTTTCAAGCACCACTGTAAACACTAGGAAATAAAAGCTGAAATTATAAACTCTCTTCTCATATTCAGCCTTTGATCTCAAAACACAAATGTCTTCAGTCTACAGCAAAAACAAATTAATTGTCCCTGCCTTTCCAATAGTTTCGGAGGAGACTGTATATCACGAATTCTCTGGCATGTTGCATAATAAATCACAGGGAAAGTCTTGATATTTAATCACACAGCTCGGGTGAGGTCAAAAGTTTGTGGACAGCTGTACTTATAAGGTGCTGGCTTCCATGATTGATTCGTTTAGGATATTTATTCCTCCTTTTATTTAAATTAGTAGTTCAAGATACTTCAGTTAGCTTGTAGCTTATCTAACACGTTTGTGAAGCTAACAAGCTAACTACATTACTACAGTCTTACATATAGCAGAAGTCCACAAACAATCCACAAGACGTGAAGCTTTACGAATTAAACTGTACTTACATTCGCTCGCTTAGCTGCTTGCATCGCCATGGCTCTTTCCTCAAAAACACCTTAAACTTTAAGAAAAGGCAGATGTTTTCACCAGCGGCCCGTTTACGCAGTTTGTAACGTATTATGGCGCACAGCAATGCCTGAAACATGCTATTGAGTTCCGGTGTTCCGTAGAATTCAGTTTCCCCTTTAGCGCGCATGCGCGAAATCATGACGTTTTCTCCTGTTGCTGTTTTAACCGATTATTATGTGCTTTAATCATCGCGTGCGATGAATAACGTTGTTATTTACTTTCCAGAAGCATAAAGGTGCATTTCACGTTGTTTGTTAGATAGTTTGCAATTAAATACATACTTTAAAGTATAGAATGAATTGTTGTCAGAGGTTTTACTACGAGGCTGTATCCAGCTTCTTATTCGCAGCTTCTTATTGACGCTATCCGTTCCCCTTTAAAAAACGCGACGCTTCCGCGTTTGTAGCTTCTTATTCACGCTCAATCTTAGGGACCGTGTGGGTTTTCTCTTTTTTTCACGTTTTTTAATGGCCCGTGTTGCCTTTGTGGCTGTTTTCAGAATAAAACAATAATCAATTATTTTAGATACAAGTGACACTGATATATCAGCGAAAATGGGCATTAAAAATGTAAAGGCACATACAATATAATTACAGTATTATTTAATTACTGAACGTGTCATCAGATCAACTTCAAGCCCATGTAATTTTTCTCTTATTCACGTTTTTTTAGGCGCCCTGTTACTGTTGTATCTATTTTTAGAAAAGAATAATAAACTATTTTGAAATGTATATAACAAGATATCAGTGAAAATGACTGTAAGAATATTAAGGCACATAAAATATAAAATCAACTGCATTAATGAATCAACTGAATTAAAAAAATAATAATTCAAACAACTGTTACAAATTTCAGTATCCCGAGGTAACTAGAGATTGCCAGCTCCAGCTTGGATCCTCTAATGAAGACTTCACATGATCCATGGCCCCAATAAGGCCTTATTCCCAGGGCTCTTGACTGTTAGCATACAAATATTCAGACATATTTACTGTAGCATTTTTAAGTTATGGACCCATTCATTTGACAGGTATGCCGATACTGTAACAGAACAAATTGCATTATTTGCCCAATTGGAGGCGCTATATCTCAGCTTACTTTGAGGGTGGGTTAAAAGTTCACTCAAGTAAATAAACCTACGCCAACAATTACTAACTACAGTCTGGCAGCTTGCATTGCTGGACCGACTCAAAAGATGTCTAAACAAGTTTACAGGTAAGCTAACAACTTTATGCATCAAATTTCAGTTTAAGTATGTGTTGCAAATGTCCCCAAAGCATTAATCGAGAATTAAGAAATAAACATTGCCTAATAATTTGATTATTTATGCATGGTTTATTACGACAAGTAATGGACTGCGGCCAGTCGAGTAACTTGGTTATAGCTGCGACTATTGTAGCACTTGTACTACTTGTATTCTACACAACGTTTATTAAGTTATGACATATGTAAAATTGAAAATTGAAAGGATGGCTACTATATTTAATTGTCTTTAATTGTCTTGCTTTAATTGTCTCTTTACGTAAACGGTCCTTATATAGGTTCTGCTGTACAGACATGACTTTCTCTTACTGTGCCTAGCAGGTTTCTTCCCTGAAAGTCAACATATCACTCACTCAATCATCCAAAATTAATAAGGAACAGTTACAACAAATAAAGGAAGGAAGAGAGGATGAATTAAAGAAAGAAATAATTGTTATTACTTAATGTTAACTCTGAGGATACATAATAGATAACTGTCCAACATTAGTTGTCATTTCATGTCTTGATTACTGTTGTTTAAAGAATGATGCCATATTTCGTTTTTTCTTGCGTTTTTTAATCAAATATCCTTATCTGTGGTCGTTACAGGTTCAAAGTGTTTGGAAAGGTATGTGTTTATATCTTTAAATTGTTTTTTTTGTAATTCATTTGTCTTTGTAATTATTGTTTGTAATACTGTGTTATCATAACCGCAATGTATCGTAACTGTAATGTCTTTTTAACAGAATCGATATGTATCTGTGAGCAAGGAAGAAATTCTAACAGAAGTATTGAAACTGCAGTCTAATGGACGGTGTTTCACTGATACCCCTTACCAAGACAATACTTTCTGGGGACAACTATGTCATTCTCTATCCATCCCGAACAATTTTAATATCAGAAAGAGACTCCACAAGATCACACTACATATTAAATCTCTCTTTCTCTTAGTGTCTCACTCTAAGTTGTATTGTTTGCTTTAAATTTAGGTTTACAAACACATTTGTACACATGGCCATTTCCTGAAGCAACAAACTTGCTTCAAATGTTTTGACTTTAACTGCAAAGTACTTTAAAAACAAATCTTGCATTACAATTTCTGTGTTTTAATTAAGAGTGACTCACTGTCACGATTCCCCCTCGCGCTGATCGCCGAAGCGATCGTTCGGATTCAGTGACATTGACTCTGTTTACTTCTCCACGGGTGTTTTGTATTTCTGTCCTGTCTCCGCCACTATATTGTCATTAGTTCCATTCCTATTGTGTCTCAGCTGTTTTGTGTTAACCACTGATTGTGTTTGTGTATTTAAACCCCATGTGTTTAGTCGCGAAGTATTAGCGCAGTTTCCTTAGTGTTCTGTCTCTTACAAGCCTCTTCAAGCCTTTTGAGCTTGTTTCCCGTTTTCTGGTTTTGATCCTGTTTCTGCCTCGTGTTTTTTGATTCTTGCCTCGCCCCATTTATGTCGTTTGTAGATCGCCTGACCCACGCCTGTTCTCGACCACGATATCTGCCTTACTTTCTGGAATTGTTTGCCTGTGTTCCTAAGATACTGACTGTTCCTAATAAACTGACTTTATACTGCATTTGCATCCGTCTTCGCCTCCATCACCCGCATAACCTGACACTCACTTTTCATCAACAACTTACATATGCAAATGTAAACATTACAAAGTACTCTGATGCTGATCCTGTTTGACTGTAATCAATGTATTTATCTGGAAATTGTATTTTTAATCATCTGAATTTCAGTTCAAACTGTCACAAGACGAGTGGAACAAAATAAAACCAACCCAAAGAGAAGGCTACAGAATCCTGCAACATGGCTGGACAGACATCATGTCAGAGAAAACAGGTCAGATGGTCAACTGTGTTCTGGCGTTCTCATATAATAAAGCCATTCAATCTCAGTCAAGAAAGAGTCTGTGGCCATACTGGCATGGAAAGGCCAGTTGTAAATTTCCAGGATGTGCCAATTTTGATGTATACATATCGGAAGAACCTGACAAAAATGCAGACTGTGTTTTGGTTAATGTGACAATGTCTGGTCAAATAGATCACTCAAAAGGCCTTACATTTCGAAGGCGCACAAGCAGTAGTGAAAGGGAAGAATTGAAGGTGAAGCTGAGAGAATTTACACCAATGCACCTTCACACCAAAAAACTTGCTGCTGCAGATGAACAAAAATTAGTTGCGGGAAACACAAACGAGGTCCCTCCACTCACAGTTCTGCAAAAAATCTCAAGTGAGAGCAATCTTGAGAATAGAATGGACTCAAATCCATTTCAGGACTGTGTTAAAATTCAGAAAGAACAAGACTTGAAACAAAATTTCAGTCCTCTACAGCATCAGTATGTACAGTTCGTGGCAATTTCCCCTTTCATTACCCACATGTACACAACTGATCAACTCCAGCTACTAAAAAATATGCAGAAGAAAAATACACTTCTCCTGTACCTTGATGCTACAGGTACTGTTGTGGCCAAACTTGAAGACTGCAAAAGTGTTCTCTATTATGCACTTTGCTGTCCTGTTAAATCAACTACAGGAACAACAGTTGTTGCAGTGTCAGAGATGCTCTCATCTGATCAGAACACACCTATCCAGCACTGGCTAACCTGTTTTTCACATGATTTCTTCAGAATGTTTAAACAGCATCTCCAGCCCCAGAAAGTTGAGACAGATTTCAGCCGGGCAATTATTCATGCGTGTGTACATGCTTTCTGCCAGACTGACATACACATGTACTTGCAGTTGTGTCTTCAGGTCAGTAAAGGAAAGCATAAATGCTCATTCACTGTTGTGCACATTTGTGCTGCACACATGATTAAAATACTGTGCTGTAAGATATAAAAGGTGAAGTGTGGGAAGCCAACAAAAGACCTCTTTCTCTATTCAATGGCACTGCTGTAGAATGCTACAACACTGGATGAGATTCAAGTTCTACTAACAGACATTTGTGCAGGAAAAATTTCCATACTGACAGGGGAGTCTGAACAATCTGCAGACTGCCATTCAAAATCAGGATGTTACTGCAGATGTTGAAATTGCAAGAACACCAATGGAAGAATCAGGATTACTCACAGACACAACACCAAAGACAGTCAGACATGACTCACCATTTGCTAAAGTCTTTGAAGGAATATTCTCAGATACCAAGAGAAAGATTCTGAAAAAGAAGGGGTTGAGTGGTCTCTCAAATCCATACTACTGCCCATGTTTGATTGACATAGTCTAGACATACATGCCAACTCTGCCACTTTGGACAGGGATTATGCTGAAGCATCTGGGCCAGACGAGAGACACAAATGCCCAAGCAGAGAATTGGTTCCGGACCACGAAAACAATAGTCCTTAAAAACAGACTCCACAGACGGCCAGGAGATTTCATCCAGACTATGCACAAATTCATATCTGGTCGAATGCGTGGTGTCAGGATAACAGAAATTTGGCAAAGTGTAATGAACGAGAAGGAATTGGAAGACATCAACCAACCATTAAGTCAGGAAGAGCAATGGAGAAAAAAAAAAAAGAAAAAAGAAAAAAATCTAAATACTACAACCCCCCCCAAAGACACAGACAGTCAAGGAAGCCTCTTTCACATCTCCTCCATGGTCTGGTCATGGAAAGCTGGGACAGCAGTCTGTAACAATGACAAACACTTGCAATCGACAATCTACTGTACATTATGTACTTAGCCATAAAGACAAGACCATTCATTGTTTCAGAAATTGAACAAATGTAAATGAAGGACAATTTTATGAACATACTGTTGGAGGTTTATCAGCACTTCTCGGTCAGACAGTGGTCTCAGGGCAAGATCTCCTGGTTGAAAAACATGGATCGTTTTAAAGAGAAAGATCGATGGGATGCATTCGGAACTGAAGATGACTTTGTGGTTTGCCGTCTAGATGAATGAATGTATATTCATTACACTGAAAGAATGTCTGTATGTGATGCTCACAAATATCCTTTCCCTCAGATCCCAAAGCCTTGCTGGAATGTTGCTATAATGTAAGTAACCAAATTGTTTTGTTTTACAAATATCTTGGGTTTCATAAAGTCACCACAATTGTAATGTCAGTACCATATGTTATTGACATTGTCTTTAAAACAACATTTCAAAATAGGTGTAGTGACTTCTAAGACCTACAACAGTCAATCGATAACTGGGTTGTTGACAGTCATTCATTGCCATGCAGAGAAAAGCAGAGGTACACGACAATTTAAAACAAATTCAGTAAGTGCAACCAAAGATGTGTATCAAAAGTTATGTTATGACAGAATATTATTCAGGATGATGTTTGTATTTTTTCGGTATACATAATTATTTTATTTTTGTATTTTATATATAAAAATGTTTTCAGTCAAACCTTTTCATTATTTTTATTTATTGTATTGTGTTGTGTACAGGAATGGAAAGGTCTGTCAGGGAAGAAGAACATGCACAACCCGGAGGTTCATTCATGGAGTACCTCCCTTTGTGATTTTGGCAGTAGATGCTACAGTCCCCTGCAATGGACATCCAGAAATGCAGCCACCAATGCTTCCTTCATCGGTGCTACTTTGTGATGAAAGGCAAGAATCTCCTTTTAGAAAAATTATGAAATGATAAAAACAATGATAATTAGAGTCTACATTTCTATGTTGTCATAGGTATGAAGGTAGGATATTGCCATATTAAACTTAGTAAACTAAACTAAATAATTAAATATACATTTTATTAAATGTCTTTATATATTTGACTGTTTAATTGGAATTATTCAGTTGCTTCATATAATTACGTCTTTCTTCACAATCAGATACCAACCTGTTGCAGTGACGTATCATCTCATGTCAGGAAATCGTTTTGTTTCCTTTCATCGAATCACTGGTAGTCACTGGAATTTTTATGATGGGTTGAAGGAACTAAAACAGCCGGGCTCTGGGGACCAACAGGCAACTGCCCATGTTTTTAGAAGTGTTTTCTCCAAAATGTGTACTGTGGGTCATGTTGTCCTTGTAAGGGTAAGTAACCACTTTAGTCCAGCAAATGTACTATTGTACTACAAATGTACTACAAAATGGATAAACATAAATCTATAAGGTGTCTTTCTGTATGTGTATGTTTGTGTGAAAAAAATAAGTATTTATATATATATATATATATATATATATATATATATATATGTTTTCAATATGTTTGCAGACTCCAGCAGAAGAGAAGCGTGTGATGGAAGGGTCAACTGAAACCACTACCAGCGATACTCTTGCTGAAGTATGAATCACTCAAGACTGTACAGTGACATTTACAAATATAATATAAATCTAATATTTTTTATGTATATATATATATATATATATATATATATATATATATATATATATATATATGTATGTACATATATACATATATATGTACATACATATATATATACACACTGTGTTTGTGTGTGTGTGTGTATGAATATGTATTTTCATATATTGCACAGAGTACAATGGAAGAGGAACAATTTGACAGAGAAAGAATAGCAGTACGAACCATAATCAGTAGAATTACTAGAATGCACTCAAAAGTCTGTTTAGTGTAATACTAAATATAATGTCTTTATGTATTATTTTAAATGTGTTAAAGTTATGTATGTTTCTGTTTTGCATTGCATATCTTCTCACATATGAGACACTTGATCACCTTATACAATTAATACATCCCATTTGTGGCAGACTCTTACAGAAGAGTAGCCTGCTGACAAGCCCATTTTGGAAGGAATGTCACCTGCAATGACCATCAATGGTGAAACACGTGCTGAGGTATATATCTTAAAACATGAAAAAAGCTGTAATATATATATAAATATATATATTTACATAATCTCTCTACAAATTTTCTCATGTTGACCAATACAATAAATTTTTGTATAGAGTAAGTTTGACGGGTGTAATGTTTTTTCCAGTATAGCTGTTGAATAACACTGGTTTAAAGATATTATATTAACGGTTTTACATTAACATTGGTTTTAAATTGCTCAACAGACACTGACAACTCACAAAGAATTACAGGGCCGTGTATGCTTATCACAGGAACTGGGGGCTTGCTGCTACCAAAGAGTCGGAAATCAGTAAGACAAATAGGGAAAAATCGATCCATCTATCGATACATCTATGTATCTGTATATATATATATATATATATATATACACACACACACACACACACACACACGCTGTTATGTATGTATAAATATGTAGAGAGAGAGACAGAAAGATTAATTTTTTTCACAGAACTATGCACTCAGAAGTAAAGAATGTGCAATGGATACAGTGCAATTCCTGTCATGGTTGGCTTCACAAAGAATGTGCAGGACCAGATCTAACGATGTAGGCAATGAATCGTCATTTAACTGCGGATGCCACATGAAACTGCCCTATCGTTTAAAAAGGTTAGTCATACCTAATGTTCCTATCATGTGATGTAAAACCTTATGGCATGATGCCATAACTGCATTTTCATTTTAGAACAAGGGCTGCTGCGAAAAAGGGCATGTTGGAATCTACCTTAACAGATGAGGAGATTCAAGTACATGTTCAAATTTACAAAATTAAGCAAATAATACTAATACAGTGTTAGGTTGCGCTACGAGCGCGACTCCATTTCCGAGAACTCACAGCGGCCTACGAACATGGCCGCCACCAACTTGCACTCACACGCACAGCACTACACTTCCCAGCATACTCGGTGGCCTACAGACATGGCCGCCATGGACTACACTACCCGGAACACTCCTTCATTCCCACGCTCACAGTCACGCACCGTCTGATTGCACACCTGTTTATAATTTCCTAGTTTGTTCACTAGCACATTATTTAAGGACTTTAGTTTGTCGCGCTCGTCGCGAAGTATTCGTTTGTTCCTGTCTTCAACAATACCGAGCAACTCTACCCTGGACTGTTTATCTGGTTTTTGAACTTTGCTATGTACCTTTGGATTGCAGATTTTACCTAAACCCCTTTGAGACTGTTTCTGGTTTTTTGAACACTGCTACACGCTTTCTGGTTTTTTGAACTCTGCCTAGCCCTTGCTATATCTGTTTGTCGGTATTTTCAACTTTGCCTGTTTTTGACCTGCCTTAGTCTAGCCAATTTTGTCCTGTTCCAATATCTGGGAATATTCCTAATAAAGTGACGGATTTTTGCACCGCATCTGCATCCAGCTCTACTTCGGTGTTGTAACAGAATACTTCGCCTACCATGGATGCAGTGGAGGAAATCCGCCAGGCGATCACTGCTCACGGCCAGCTCCTCAGCGCGCAACAACAGCGTTTGGGAGAGGTGGACGAGAGCCTGCAACTCCTCTCTCAAGCGGTTGCTATGGCGATGCCGCGCGTCGCGCCAGCTCCCGTGCACACGCCTCGTTTGCCTATGCCCACACCTGAGAAATATGCCGGCAATCCTGCACTCTGTAAGGGGTTTATATTACAATGTTCCCTGTATTTTGACTGTCATGGAGAAATGTCAGACACTGAGAAGGTGGCGCGTTTCATAACATTGTTGACGGGCAAGGCATTGAGATGGGCCGCGGCTGTACGTGAGCGAGGCGGAGAAGCTATCACCTCGTATGAACCGTTCATTGCGATGTTTCGGCGAGTGTTTGATCATGCTCCTGACAACCAGGAAGTAGGGGAGCGTCTACTCACGCTGCGACAAGGCTCTCTCCGCTTGGCGGAATTCGCACTGGAGTTTCGCACTCCGGCAGGCAGCGGCTGGAACGATGTCGCTTTGAAAGCCGCCTTTCATCAGGGCCTCAATCCCGCCATACTCACTGAAATGGCATGTCGCAATGAACCCCTAATCCTCGACGCGCTCATCGACCTCGCCATCTGGCTCGACCAGCTGCTTCATAGCCGCAGCTTTCACCCACATCGAACAGAGCCGCCTGCTACGCTCGCTCCCGCGGAGCCCATGCAACTCGGTCACGCCAAGCTCGACAGCGGTGAGAAAGAGAGGAGACGCCGGGACCACCTATGCTTCTATTGCGGCCAAGCCTCCACCACTGCCATTCCGCCCCTCGAGCATATCCCCGGTGAGGGGTGGACCACGCACCCGCTCATCCCTGGTGAGTCAAAATCCTGATGCAGTTTCTCATGCTTTCACTTTACCGGTTATACTTGAACACTCAGGCACCTCTTCTTCATTCACAGCTATGCTCGACTCCGGGGTGGCGGGCAGCTTCATAGACGAGGGGGTCGTGCGTCAGCTTGGCATACCTACCTGCTCCTTATCTCATCCTCTCAGCATTCAAGCCATCGACGGTAAACCCATCGGCAACGTCACTCATCATACGCAACCTCTGAGGCTTCGAGTCAGTGCCCTCCAACGCGAGGAAATGCCATTTTGGGTTACCACCTCTGCTCGCTATCCCATCATCTTGGGACTGCCATGGATGGAGCGACATAACTCACAGATTTCCTGGGCGGATCGTCAGATCACGGGCTGGTCACCCTTCTGTCGGCAGCACTGTCTCAACGCACTCACGCTGGTCGTTTCAGCCACAACCATCGAAAGCCCTCAGACCATGCTAAAGGTACACATACCCCCCGAGTACCAAGACCTCGAGGAAGTTTTCAGTAAAACCAAAGCGGGCAGCCTTCTGCCCCATCGTCCATATGACTGTGCGATTGACCTACTCCCAGGAATGACTCCGCCACGTGGCCATATTTATAATTTGTCTCAAGCTGAGCAGAAGGCTATGTCTGAGTATATTCAGGAGGCTCTCCAACAAGGGTATATCCGCCATTCCACTTCCCCGTCAGCGGCCAGCTTCTTCTTCGTGGCTAAGAAGGGAGGGGGACTTCAGCCATGCATCGATTATAGAGGTCTAAACCGGGCTTCAGTCAAGTACCTGTATCCACTTCCACTCATCCACTCTGCCCTCCACTACTTCATGAAACTAGACCTGCGCAGTGCATACAACCTCATACGTATACGAGAGGGGGACGAATGGAAAACCGCCTTCAGCACAGCAACAGGACACTACGAGTAACTGGTTATGCCGTATGGGCTCACTAACGTGCCTTCGGTGTTCCAATGCCTTATTAATGACGTGCTGAGGGACATGCTAGGAAAATTCGTAATTGCATATATTGATGATATTTTAGTTTACTCCCCCACATATGAAACTCATGTGGCCCATGTGTAGCGAAATTTTACAAAAAGGGGCATTATTATGCATTATTCTTTTCCACCAGAATAATGTAATGGATCAACTTTAAACATGAAACGAAAACAGAAGCGCACGCTTGGATTCAACGCACCCTTTTAAAGGAGACGAGTTTTAAAGCGTGCCCACGTTAACTACCAGAATGTGTAGTAACTCGGATGAATCTGCAACGTTTAAAATAATATTCTCCACCAGTTACGATTTACGTAACAAATTAAAAGATGTTTAACATGTTTAAATGTATTCTCCAATTTATATAAGGAATTAGCTCGACTGGCATGAAATATATCTATATATCTAATCAACGCGTGTTGTGACCAGTTATAAATATACATCAGCCATGAAAGGGAATTTATATAGGTGCACATATACATATAGATAATTAACTACAACGGATTATAATTAATTATGACTATGTATGTGGCCTAGATCAGCTTTATGAACTCTAAAGAGTGAGTTTATCCTTCTGGCCAGGAAGAATTAACTCACGAAGTTTGTTATTAAAGATAGAGCGGGTAATCGAGATCGCAGCGTTTAATTGACTCATCCCGTCAACAAAACAGAGAAAATCGAGCGTGGGATAATAGATTTTAATAGCTATATGTGACTATGGATACACACGACTAACTCTAAGCAAAACATACATACATACATATATATATATATATATATATATACACATCTATATACAGGGAGAGAAAAGGGATAGAGAGAAAGTAATGAGAGAAAGGGGAGCAGACAAAAACACAACTATTTAGCCTTTTTCAGAACCAGCACGAACTTAATTCTCCTGTAACACAGGGGTCCAATCTTAACGCAGATATAGATCATTAACTATACTTGCATGGCCTCAAGGTTGAGAGTTTGTGCGAGGTCGTGTAGAGTTCGCTGGTTCGTTGTTGTTTGAAAGGCGTGAGCCCGGAGGTAGTTGCATCTTGTGTCCGGAGGGAGAGAGATCCTGGCTTCCGCTTCCCGGGGCACGTGGCCCCGGGGGAGAGAAACCGGAAGAAGTGAAGTTGAGAAGTGAAGTCAAACTCTGAAGTCTGACTCTCAAATCCAACTGAAGTGAGTGTGGTGTTGTTTTAAAAACAACACCAACGCACACGCCTCTTTGGGCTATGGGCCAATCAGGAAGTTGGGTTTGCATGTCCGGATGACTCTCTTTGTCTGGTCTCGGACCCTAATTTAAATGTCGAGGGAGGAGCCGGTCTATACCGTGTTATAAATTAAATTAAAGGAAAAACATGAAATGATGTATCCCATTGCAATGTGATATGCATAATCAATCCGGGTATCTCGAGACGATTAACTACATACCAAATTCGATGGATTTGTAAAGAATATTACAAATAAAACCTGGTTACAAACATTTAAAATGATATGCTAGATTAAAACTATTTAAAGTTATTAAGGTTAGTTACATAAACACACAATATATGTAAACAAAATAACATCACACTATTTAGACATGGAATAATTACATATAATTACACATTACATTGAAGAGAGAGAGGTTTCTCCATTGTGTGTGTAGGGTAAGCGTGGGTGTGTGTGTGTGTCGTAAATTTGTGTGTGTGTGTGTGTGTGTGTGTGTGTGTGTGTGTGTGGTGGATCCCTGCTGACGAACTAATCATGAAGTTTCCCAGACATTCAGTCATCAAAGGTTTCTTTTATTGCAGGGGTAAGTCCTGTGTGGGTCCCAGAGAGACTTTTTGCATTCCAAAGGGGCATCTGGCCGCAGGAGGCCCCTCGGGGTTATTCTCTGAATGGTGAAACTTTCTATGTTTCGTTTGGGTTAATTTAGAAATCAGTTTGAGCATAGATCATACGCTACACATGTGTGCCAAGTCCTCTCTCGCCTCCTGGAGAATCAGTTGTACGTCAAAACAGAAAAATGTAAATTCCACGAAAACACCATGACCTTCTTAGGATATGTTATCAGCCCCGAGGGGGTTGCCATGGACAAAAGTAAGGTCACAGCTGTGACACAATGGCCCAATCCACCAACAGTCAAGGAATTACAATGTTTTCTGGGGTTTGATAACTTTTACCGGCGTTTTATCCGGGGCTTTAGTTCCATTGCCCTGCCTCTCACAGCCCTACTATGCGGCGGACCCCGTTGTCTCCTGTGGAACCAGGAGGCTGAGAGGGCTTTCTCCCATCTTAAAACTGCCTTCACCACTGCACCTATCCTTAAACACCCCGACCCCTCTTGTCCCTTCATAGTGGAGGTAGATGCCTCTGAGGCAGGAGTAGGAGCCGTTCTGTCCCAGCGACTAGGGGAAAAACCCAAACTTCATCCGGTAGCCTTTTTGTCGAGAAAATTATCCCAAGCAGAGAGAAATTATGATGTGGGGGATCGAGAGCTATTGGCCATAAAATTGGCTTTATAAGAGTGGAGACATTGGTTGGAAGGAGCAGGGCTCCTTTATGACTTTTACTGACCATAAGAATCTAGAATATTTGCGTACCGCCAAGCATTTAAATCCACGCCAAGCCCGTTGGTCCCTATTTTTTGCACGATTTCAGTTTACCCTGTCCTACCGTTCCGGAACCAAAAATCACAAAACTGACGCCCTTTCCCGCATCCATTGTAAAGATCCCCAACCTATGCACCCTGATCCCATCCTGCCTCCTTCCTGCCTTGTCGGCAACGTTCAATGGGAATTAGATCAAAATCCCTCGAAAGCAGATTCCTGCTACCTGTCCACCCTCTAAGTTGTTCGTTCCCCGGGCCCATCAGGACCAATTAATAAAATGGGCCCATACGGCCCCAGGCACGGGCCACCCCGGTTCTCAGCACACCTATCACCTCTTAGCACCCAAGTATTGGTGGCCCCACATGTCACGGGACATCTAACAGGCCGTAAACTCTTGCAGTGTTTGTGCTCAAACCAAGGTACCCAGAGCACTCCCTGTTCGCAAGCTTATGCCACTACCCATGCCCCAGCGTCCCTGGTCACATCTAGCTATCGATTTCCTCACCGATCTTCCGAACTCATTGGGCAACACCACTATTTTCGAAATCCTCGATCGTTTCTCTAAGTCCCTTCGTTTGATCCCTCTCCCCAGTCTCCCATCCGCTTTTCACACGGCCGAACTAATTTTTACCCACGTTTTTCCTTACTTTGGTATTCCGGAGGACATAGTAAGTGACCGGGGTCCCCAATTCACCTCACGAGTTTGCTCTGGGTTCATGGAAAAACTGGGTGTGAATATCAGTTGTAACATACAGAATAAAAAACAATGATAGATTAACTAACTAATGTTGTTAAAGTGATGTCTACAATTACAATTTTGGGATTTCTGGATTCACAGAAACTTGCAGAAGAACTTAGAAGTGGGGTGTTGCGATCAAATCGAATGTATCTGAAATGTCATCCCAATTTTAATTTAAAATTCAAACACAAATTTGTCACACTTCCTTTATATTCTGAAGGTAACCCTGTTCATCCTGAGAAAACTGGAGGGATTTAACCGCTATCAAGCGGAAAAGGCTTTTGTAAGTCACGTTTTTTTTTAAGGTAAGGCTACTTTATGAAAATGGTGTAAACATGACCTAACACTCATGAAAATATTAAGTAGTTATGCATTAGATTTACTTAGAAGTAAGTACCCAATACATTGTTCTTATAACAACCAAAAGTTGTTGTTTTAAAGGGCTAGCTTTTTCCATTGCTAGTCACTTTTCATGAGATTTCCTGTCTATCACACTGAATCATTATTAGAACATTACCCTAACTTGTAGACTAATACATAGCCAATGTACAGTACATTTGTGCATAAAAAGTGTGGATAAAACTTTAATTTACCTCACATGAGCGAGCGTAAACGTAACACTAATTTCATTCATGTCTTCATTAGGTGAAGAATAAAGATATACAGGAGATATTAGAATTTTCTTCTGTTCCGACAACTTGGAAATTATGAACACAAAGGTATATACAGCCATCATCATGACAAGACAATACACTGTTCATGTACCCTTTAAAATAACATGGGATTTTACTACAAAGTAAATGCTGAATATACACTAATGATACGGTTTAAAACATTTAACAGAAACTGGTCTCAAATGAGACATTTGAGTGTTACACAGAGTGAAAGTCCAATAAATATTATAAATACATACTTACATGAATAAATAAATAAATGAACAAATAAATAAATAAATGTGTGTTATTGTGATAATGTGATGTACTTCAAGTGTTTCATATCATAGACACCAGTATAGAAAGAGACTTATATTTAAAGATTCAATCAGTTGAGACTGAATTAGGAATGAAGCAATGAAGTAAATATTTTTTTCACATTCTACAATTCTGCAATAGCCAAATTAGCACTGGTAATGCATTTATGGTATGAGCCATAACTTCAGTCACTGTTGTGTTATTAAGGACACACATTGCTTGTTGCATCAGTTAATGGTTAAAGACATAAAATGAGCAGTTGTTGTAGATTTTTTATAAAAATCATTGTGCGAATTAGTTTTTGACTCATTAAAGAGCCAAAAAGTATAATAAAATATGAGGGGCTTAGCACCACCCTTTCAGTTTAATAATGGTACACCTACTTCTGTTTTACTAATTATAACCATATAATAATGCATGGAATAATCTGGGCTGATTATTCCATGCATTCAAAAATAACTGGCCAAAAATATTGCCAAAAATATGTCATATACTTGATATTTTGGGTTTCATAGAGATACCATCTAATTACACAATTTTGTAAAGTTGTGATGTATGATAAAGTAATATAATCACAAAAAACTTAGTGAACCATGAAAATAAATGAATTACTTTGGTTCATGCTGGACAAAAATGTATTTTCAGTTCTTCAATGTAATAGTTATAGATTCTTCTGCACCATGGACAGCGACAGAAAAAAAATTAAAGGCAGTTGACATATAGGGCCTCCAAATGGGCCAACACTGCAGTGGTTTCTTTCAACTGTATTGTCACATATTTCAACTTGATGGGCATATAACTTCAAAATGCTACAGTGGAAATGGCTGGGTATTCAAGTAAAGTACACTGGGTATTTGACCCTATTGAAACTTTCAATGCACACTTAAAGACATTTGATATATAGCGCCTCCAAATGGGCCAACACTGCAATGGCTCTTCCAAACTGTGCCACGTCACAAATTCTGAAGTTTGTGTTACGACACCGGGGATATGAGGAAGCAGGATACACTTGCAGGGGAGAAGTGGTCAGTTTATTAGGAATATAAACGGGCACATTCAAAAGTGACGGGACAAAAATACCAAAAATACAAAAACTTCGGCACGTTAATCTTCCTGAACAGGTTAGACATAAATGCAGTCACATACAGGGTCACAGTCCACGAAATCACGCAACGAAGCAGGAATCCTAGAAACCCGGGGACGCCGGGGAAACAAAAACAAAAATACAAAAAAAGCAGGAACCAGAGGATGCCTGGTTAACAAAAACACTGGTAATCCTTTGCTTCGTAGCTATCTTCGACATGAACATTCCAGTATCAGATAATTTAACATCGAACAAACTCATTAACAAAACTCATTGACAAAAACTCAGTAACAAAAACTCATTACTCCGCAACGAAGCAGACACAGACATGGGTTTAAATAATGGCATTCATTCAAAGCAAACCAGATTAGACATGCGACACCTGGAAATGATAATCAGCACAGAGGACCAATCAGGAAACAAGGAGGCGGGGACAGAGACATGGCGTGAACACAAAAACAAAAGCACATGGCCGAGGTAAACAAAACGAGAGTCCTTTTGAATGGAGTTGGTATGCGCTCCGTGGAATGCGGAAGTAGGCTACGCTTCATTTGCGGCGTAGCGAGAGCGAGAGAACCTAACAGAGCCCCCCCCTTTAAGGTGCGGCTCCCGAAGCGCCGCAAGTTCCATCTACTCTGGCGGACCTGGGCCCCTGGGCAGGATCCTAACCTCTGCCCTCCAGGACCTGAGGCTGGTGATGTCCAGTGTCCCGAAACCAGAACAGAGCGTGTCGGGTTTTCCTTTCAGCCTTGGACGAGAGCTTGGACGAGAGCTTGGAGTGGTGCTTGACCTGGTGCTTGACGTGGTGCTTGACTTGGTGCTTCACCTGGTGCTTGATTTGGTGCTTGACCTGGTGCTTGAATTGGAGCGTGCCTTGAAGCTTGACTTGGTGCTTAGCTTGAAGCTTGGCCTGGAACCAGGATCGGAGTCAGCTTTAGCACCTGGATCGGAGTCAGCTTTAGCACCTGGATCGGAGTCAGCTTTAGCACCTGGATCGGAGTCAGACTTGGAAACAGACTTCGAGACAGACTTGGAAATAGACTTCGAGACAGACTTGGAAACAGACTTCCAGACAGACTTGGAAACAGACTTCCAGACAGACTTGGAAACAGACCTCGAGACAGACTTGGAAACAGACTTCCAGACAGACTTGGAAACAGACTTCAAGAGAGACTTGGAAACAGACCTCGAGACAGACTTGGAAATAGACTTCGAGAAAGACTTGGAAACAGACTTCAAGAGAGACTTGGAAACAGACCTCGAGACAGACTTGGAAACAGACTTCAAGAAAGACTTGGAAACAGACTTCGAGACAGACTTGGAAACAGACCTCGAGACAGACTTGGAAATAGACTTTGAGACAGACTTGGAAACAGACTTGGAAACTGGACAGAGAATTAGGTTAGACCCAGAACCATAAACAGATTCAAAAACTTGATTGGAAACAGAGCTGGAAATTAAATTGGAGACAGGGCCGGAGACAGGGTTGGAGACAGATTCTGAAACTGGACTGGAAGCTGAGCTAGGAAGGTAACCAGAGACAGAGGAGGAGACAGAGGAGGAGACAGAGGAGTGTGCTGGGTTGGAAACGGAGCTGGGAACGGAGCTGGAAATGGAGCTGGGAACGGAGTTGGGAATTAAATCAGCAACCGAACTGAGAATTACATCAGCAAATGAACTGAGAATGAGAGCAAAAACATAACCAGAAATTAAATCAATAGAGCTAGCAACTAAATCAAGAACAGGACTGGAAACAGGACTGGAAACTGGACTGGAATCTGGACTGGGAACTGGACTGGGAACGGACTTTGGGCATAGGCTGAGGCATGGACTGGGAACAGGCCTTGGAAAAGCACCGGAAACCTGACTGGGAACTGGATCAGAAATTGGCCTTGGAATAGGGCAGAAACCTTGACATGGACTAGAACTAGGGCAGGAACCTGGACATGGACCTGGACATGAACTAGAACTAGGGCAGGAACCTGGAAATGGACTTGGACATGGACTAGGAACAGGGCAGGAACCTGGACATGGACTTGGACATGGACTAGGACTATGGCAGGAACCTGGACATGGACTCAATTTAGCGCTAAAACATGGGCTAGAACTTGGAATGGAGGTCATCCCATGGACCTCAGACATGAACTCGACTTGGGAAGAGGTCATCCCTTGGACCTCTGACATGGACTTGGCTTGAGCAGAGGCTATCCCGTGGGCCTCTGACATGAGCAGGACAGGCGAGGAGGTTTTTTCTTGAACTTCTGGCCGGATCGTGGCCTGGGCGGAGGTCTCCTCATGGGCCTCCGATGTGAGCAGGACAGGAGTGGAGGTTTCCTCTTGAATCTCTGGCAGGAACGTGGCTTGGGCAGAGGGTTCCTCGTGGACCTCCGATATGAGCAGGCCAGGAGAGGAGGTTTCCTCTTGAATCTCTGGCAGTAACGTGGCTTGGGCTGAAGATTTTTCATGGTCTTCCGATATGAGCAGGCCAGGAGAGGAGGTTTCCTCTTGAATCTCTGGCTGGAATGTGGCTTGGGCGGAGGTCTCCTCGTGGACCTCTGGTATAAGCAGGACAGGAGAGGAGGTTTCTTCTTGAACCTCTGACAAGAACATGGCTGGAGTGGAGCACCCCACTTGGGTCTCCGACAAGAACTGAGCTGGAACGGAGCACCCCACTTGGGTCTCCGACAGGAACTGGACAGGAGTGGAGGTCTCCTCGTGAACCTCCAAAAGCAGCTCCGCTGGAAAAACCTCCTGCTGGGTCTCCGGCTGGAGCTCAGGGCTGGAGGTCGCCTCGTTAACCTCCAGGAGCAGCTCCGCTGTGGAGACCTCCTGCTGGGCCTCCGGCTGGAGCTCGGGGCTGGAGGTCGCCATGATAACCTCCAGGGGCAGCTCCGCTGTGGAGACCTCTTGCTGGGCCTCCGGCTGGAGCTTGGGGCTGGAGGTCGCCACGTTAACTTCCAGGGGCAGCTCCACTGTGGAGACCTCCTGCTGGGCCTCCTGCTGGAGCTCGGGGCTGGAGGTTGCCATGTTTACCTCCAGGTGCTGCTCTGTGGAGGAGACCTCCTGCTGGGTCTCCTGCTGGAGCTCTGAGGGTGCCCGCCTGTGGAGCCACTTATGTACCCGCCAGCTGCCCTTAAAACAGCCTTGGGAGCAGAAGTAGCTGCTCCTTACTCCCTGTTTCCTGCAGGTGGGGCACTGCAGGATGGCTGGTCGGGTGCATCCCTTGGTGGCACACTCCTGGGTTAGGGGATGAGAGGTGCAGGCCACCATGTTAGCCCGCTTACTCTCATAGTATTCCAGAAATGTTTGACTAGGTCAGTCGCCCAGACGGTCCTTCCCCAAAAAGGTCCTGAGGTCGGGCTGGAAGTCTGGGCTTCCGAACAGCTGGACCAGTAGATCCACCAAGCCCGAAACTGTTTTGAGCTGCGTGGATCTACTGGCAAGGTGGAGCTCCGCCCATTGGCGAGCGGAGCCGACCAGACGAGAGAGGAGGAACCCCAACCACTCTTCTTCATCGGGTTTGGGGTCCACCAAACTCAAAAAATAAAGTTGTGCCTGCAACAAAAAGCATTGAGGCCAAGTGGCAAAGCCATCAAAATCGTCCGGAGGATAGACGAAAGTCCACTGATGGAAAAAAAAGGCATCATGAGCAGGCATTTTAAATGTGGCGTGGCATGGCGTGGCGTGGCATGCCCTCACTTTCCCCGCTGCATTCATTTTTTGGGCGGAGTATTCTGTTACGACACGTGGTGTGTAGTAGGACGAGGGAGTCAGGATGCATGCGCAGGGGAAACGTCACTTTATTAGGAACAGGAAGTTCAAAAATAAAGGAACACACTAAACACCATCAAACATAATCCATGAACAAAAAAGGTTAACAATAATCCAAAATGATAATGTACTTAGCCGCAGAGGCAGTAAATCCAAAAAACACAGGGATCCAAAATGCAGTAATCCAAACAGCACAGGGAAAAACACGCGAAGCTAGGAGGTGGTCTGGGAACCACGAATGACGAGCTACGGGATAAACACGCGAGGCTAGGAGGTGGTCTGCGAACCACGAATAACGAGCTACGGGATAAAGCTCAGGCAAGGAGGTGGTTTGGAAACCACGAACAAAAAAAAGCTACGGAACATATCTAAGTTAAGTTTTAACTAAAGTAAGGTTAATCTAATACTCCGCCCCGAAGCGGAAACGGAGCGACGTATTTAAACATACCGAATCACATGCACAATCAATGACACCTGAAACAAATGATTACACATTACAAGGCGAACCCATGAGGAAACGGGGCAGAGACATGACACAACACAAAAATAAAAGCACATGGGGAAACACAGGAGGTGGAGACATGACGTGAATATGACAACACAAAGCACATGGCAAAGGTAAACAAACTGTGAGTCTTTGTGAATGGCGCTGGAATGCGCTCCTGTGGAATGCGGTCAGTGGAATGCGGAAGTATGCTACTCGCTAGCTTCGTAGCGAGAGAGAGGGAGAGGGAACCTAACAGTAACCATGTTTTACCATGTTTTAGCGCATTCCAGCACGATTCATAAAAATCTCCGGATGGTTTAATGAACTCTGGTTTTGTTTATGTTGCCATGTGCGCTTTTGTTTTTGTTTTACGTCATGTCTCTGCCCCGCTTCCTTATTGGTCCACTGGGTTTGTGTTCTGTCATTGGTTCTCCTTTTATTATGTGATTATTGTTTCCAGGTGTCGCTTGTGTAGAGAATCAAGCATTACTAGCATTATTCTTTTCCACCAGAATAATGTAATGGATCAACTTTAAACATGAAAAACGAAACAGAAGCGCACGCTTGGATTCGAAGCACCTTTTTAAAGGAGACGTGTTTTAAAGCGCTCCCGCATTATCTACCAGAATGTGTAGTAACTCGGATGAATCTGCAACGTTTAAAAATATTATCCACCAGTTACAATTCATGTAACGAATTAAAAGATGTTTAACACGTTTAAATGTATTGTCCAATTTATATAAGGAATTAGCTCGAATGGCGTGAAATATATCTATATATCTAATCAATGCGTGTTGTGACCAGTTATAAATATACATCAGCCATGATAGGGAATTCATGTATGTGCACATATACATATAGATAATTAACTACAACAGATTATAATTCATTATGACTATGTATGTGGTCTAGATCAGCTGTAGTCTAGTTTAGATTTATGAACTCTAAAGAGGGAGTTTATCCTTCTGGCCAGGAAGAATTAACCCACGAAGTTTGTTATTAAAGATTAGAGCGGGTAATCGAGATTTTATGTAGCGTTTAATTGACTCATCACGTGACAAAACAGAGACAAATCAAGCGTGGTGATAATAGATTTTAATAACTAGATGTAACTATGGATACGCACAACTAACTCTAAGCAAAACATACATATATACATCTATATACAAGGAAAGAAAAGGCATAGAGAGAAAGTAATGAAATAAAAGGGAAGCAGACAAAAACACAACTAATTAACCCTTTTCAAAACCAGCAACGAACTTAAATCTCCTGTAAACAGGGGTACCATCTTAAACGCAGATATAGGTCATTAACTATACTTGCATGGCTTCAGTCTGAAAGTTCGCGCGAGGTCGTGTAGAGTTTGCTGGTTCGTCGTGCCATTTTGCAAAAGGTGTGGGCCGTGAGGCGGTTGCGTCCTTTGTCCGGGAGAGAGAGATCCAGGCTTCCTCTTCCCGGGGCACGTGGCCCCGGGGGAGAGAGAAACCAGAAGGAGTGTAGAAGTGAAGTTGAAGAGTGATGAAGAGAGACTGAGAAGACTGACTGAAGAGTTTCAAAGCGTGGTGTTGTTTTAAAGACAACACCAACACACACGCCTGTTTGGGCTATGGGCCAATCGGGAAGTTGGATTTGCATGTCCAGGGAGGAGCCGGTTTATACCATATTATAAATGAAATTAAGAGAAAGCATGAAATAATGTATCCCATTGCAATATGATTTGCATAATCAATCCGGGTATCTCGAGACGATTAACTACATACCAAATTCGATGGACTTGTAAAGAATATTACAAATAAAACCTGGTTACAGACATTTAAAATGATATCCTAAATTAAGACTATCTAAAATCATTAAGGTTAGACAATATATGTAAACAAGATAACATCACACTATTTAGGCATCAAATTACACGTTACATTCGAGAGAGATTTTTCCATTGTGTGTGTAAGGTAAGCTTGTGTGTGTGTGTGTGTGTGTGTGTGTGTGTGTGTGTGTGTGTGTGTGTGTGTGTGTGTGTGTGTGCGTGCGCGTGTAGGTAGCTTGTGTGTGTGTGTGTGTGTGTGTGTGTGTGTGTGTGTGTGTGTGTGTGTGTGTGTGTATGGGGGAAGGTTGGTCGTTAGCATTCCAAAGGTCTCTGGTCAAACTGGGGCCAGAGTAGTCATCAAACAGATAGGGATTTACAGCTCAAGGAGACAAAGAAATTTCATTGCTAACCCAGGCTGATCCAGAAATCAGTTTGATACGTTCAGACGTTACACTTGTTTGATCTTGTTTTGCTTAGGATTAACTTTGTTACTTAAACCCCTGTCTGTGTCCACTTCGTGGCGGAGTATTGATTTAGACGTAACTGAAAGTGTTTAAGATTGATAACTATGTATAGTGACGAAGATAAAGAATCATAGTGTTTTTTCCTATGTTTTTGTTTACCCGGCGTTCCCGGGTTCTTGGATTCATGCCTCGTAACTTCCTGGATTTTTGCCCTGTAAAGCCTTTGGATTACTGTCTCATGACTTCCTGTGTTTTTGCCCTGTAAGTGTTCGGATTATTAACTAACCTGTTTGGAATTACTGCCCTAGCGTGTTTTGGTAATATTATCTTGTTTATTTTTGGATTTTTGTTAGTCTGTCCCCTTTCTTTTGAATGTTTTTATTATTTCGCATGTCCCTAATAAACTGACCACTTTCCCCATAAGAACAAATTCCTTATAATATATACACATCTCTCATCGTTTTGTTGACTTTTGATTTTATTGTACTGTTTTTTCCCGTGCATCCTGCTTCCATCCTTCCAGAGATTTGTAACACCTAAAATCGGACCTAAAATGTGACATGTCTCGGACCATGTATGTGACATGTCTCAGACCTAAAATCACACGAAATATGATTGTTTACAGTAACATACATCATGTCATAATAAAGTGTGAAAATGTGAAAAAAAGTCAAATTTAACATAAAGAAAGTCATTTGTTATCAAATGTGTGGTAACACTGTGTTTTCTCATCTGTCCTCTATGTGCATACACATGGGTGCTCTTCAGGCGCTTAAAACACTATACAGCGCATTTCAAGCGTCTGTGAGCAAAGGAAATGTGTTTTTCTAAAAAACGTATGTTTTCACTTCAGTGATGCAATCTAATATAACACATTTCACTTCTTTATAACATGATATGATACTATGATATGTTAGACATGTCTCTGACCTAAAATAACACGAAATAGGATTGTTGTCACTTGTTCACTTGAAAACATACGTTTTTTAGAAAAACATGTTTCCTTTGGTCGCAGACGCTTGAAATTCGCTGTATAGCGCTTTCAGTGCCTGAAGCGCACACATGTGTATGCACATAGAGGACTGATGAGAAAACACAATGTTACCACACATATGATGACAGATGACTTTCTTCATGTTAAATTTGACTTTTTTTTTTTCACATTTTCACACTTTATTATGACATGATGTATGTTATTGTTGTAACCCAGTGCGGATTATTATTAAGCACATTAATACCTTTTCCCATGTAATGTGAAATTTATAAGGTTTTATGAGTCTAACAGTCTCTGTGTGCTCAGTTGATGCAATCAGGTACTGCCTCTTTAAGAGTTACGGTGAACTATAAAGTTTGTTTGTGAGGCACTTGCTCAAAACGTATTGTGGCCCAGCATGTTTGTTCATTCTTTGTTGATTTGTTATTTTTGTATTTATTCCCAATTCTGATTGGTGAGGGGGAAAAACCGGAGGAGAGGAGTGATAACCGCTGAAGGAGAAAAAGGAGAAAAAAAAAAAAAAAGTGTTTGAGGTGCAATAAGTGTTGGGTAGACTTTCATTCAATTTTAGTTTTTATACTCTGTACAAGAGTTAACTTAAGATTTCTTTTTTTTTTTTTTTTTCTCTGAGCCTGCTTATAAAGACAGCACGAAGTTTCGTTAATGGTGATTCGGAGTTGAAAGTTTAAAGGTACACCCTGCTCGCAAAATTAGCTACAGCTACCGCACGGTGAAGCTAACCGCTCATTCATGTGAGGAGCTGGTAGCTCGCACGCATTGAGGGAGGATTGAACAGAGAGTGAGACACAACTTGCAACACGAAAACGCCGAAAGGAAACGAAACTGACCGAAACACTAAATGCCTTGAGTGTATTTAGAGGACGAGACTGGCCGCACTTTAACTCCTCACTGTCATGGTGGGAGAGACTCGCGCCGCCATTCTGCCGACTGCCTGAGAGACTTCAGGACGATCTGCCGCTTCCAAGGAGGGGATCACGGAGTTCAACTGCCTTAAAAGGGCTGTTCAGGTGATCCGTTTGATTTGTTTTGGCTCATTTGAGTGAAGAGGCCATTTGCTATTTTTCTAGGCCCCCACGCTCCCCAGCAACGTTACAGGCCTGCAACGGGGTGGGTCGTGTGACTGAGTGTGTGTGTGTGTGTGGGCCCACATAGGTATATTGCCTGTTATTAGCGTTTAGGTTCTACTTACATACAGTAAGTGAGGTTTGGGGTTTCATACTGTAGTTCGGTGTTATTGAAACAACCCTAAGTGTATTATGGGGTTTTGAATTTTACTCATGTCTTTCATACTGTGTCTGCTGTTAGTTTTGTTGCTAATGGAGTACCATTTTAATATGAAATTCATTAAGTTGGGTTAAATGTCATTTTCATAAGACTGTAAGTACTGAACCGTTTTTAAAATAGGTATTTATCAGAAGTAAAATACACAACAGACATTTGGGTAATTCCTCCCAGTCTTTATTGAGACATACATTCATTTATTTCATTTTTTTTTTTACTGTTGGTTATAAATAAATCAAATTGTTAACCTTTTCATACTTACCTTTTGTGTTGATTAAGGTTATTCTCTGATGGTTTAATTCCATGCTGTATAGGAATATTACTATAGGAGTATAAATCTAGTTAATCTGGGTTACAGTAGCCAAATAGGGTAATAGGAGGAATATTAATATATAGTCAAGAGACACACTGACAGAACCCGGTGCTCCGCCCTATTAAAGGTTAAGGGTAGGGGGCACTACACTCATGAAGAAAAAAGATTGAAGGCAAGAGCTGAGTTATATTTTAAGTGTCAATAAGTCAATTGATAATTATTTGCCTGAATTTTCAGTATGGCCTTTGGAAGTAGCCCTCTTCTGCTCGCTGAACTCTCCAAGTGGTGTAAAGCTTCAGAGATTGAGGAGACTCATGCTGTTGTTTGGTGTACCTGCAACTACTGAAGTAGCAAGTATTGAAGCTACTGTTCAGACTGTAAAAGTCTGGGGAAGAGTGCAGGTTAGAGACTCGAAATTGGGGCCAAGTCCTGGTACTCTCTTGGCACTATGTGAGTGTTGTGAAGTCATCGACCCTGCCCGTATTCCAGCTGAACTGCAGCGGCCAGATGGAGAAGAGCCATGGAAAGTTGTAGTGGCACCTGTCGATGTTTCAGCTTCTGAGTTTTCCAAGAAATTGTCAAAGTTCTTAGTGGATGAGGGAAGGTTTATGGGTGATATACAGGCCTTATTCTCTCCACAGAGTTCCAGTTCCCCTGAGTCCATTATACGCACTGTGGGTGAACTCCTGGAGAAGACAACGAAACCATCAGGGGAAGCTAATGCTTATCGACGACTACGTATCTTTTCTGGCACTGTTCCAATACCGGCTGGAGAGGAAAGTCTAGAAAACTGGATAGAACAGGCCAGACTAATGACTGAGGAATGTGAGTGTTCCGAGAAGGAGAAACGGTGAAGAATAATGGAAAGTGTGAAAGGGCCAGCCCTTGACATCATCAAAGCTGTTCGATTTTCAAGTCCTGAGGCCAGTGCTTCTCAATATCTTGAAGCGTTAGAAAACACATTTGGAACCTCTGAGTCAGGGGAGGATCTATATTTTGCCTTTCGTCTCTTACATCAATTCCCCGGGGAAGTTTTGTCTGACTTCCTGCGTAGGATGGAGAAATCCTTAACGAAAGTGGTGCAAAGAGGAGGATTAAGTCTCCAGATGATGGACCGAACAAGGCTTGAACAGCTGATTAGAGGGGCGGGTGAGTCGGATCTGATGCTTCTGCAGTTATGACTGAGGGAGAGAAGAGAACAGCCACCCATTTTCTTAGCACTGCTAAACGAAATCAAAGAAGCTGAGGAAAACGAAGCCGCTCGCCATTAAATCAATGCGTCCGTGAAGCCCATACAGCTGAAGCAGGAATTTTTGTAATCCATCAACTCCAAGCCGAAATTCAGGAGCTAAGATCCAGATTTAGGGAAGATCCAAACACCTTTTCTGTGTCTTCCATGAGGATTGATCCAAAAGACAAGCAGGAGAAGAAAAGAGCTGATACCCATGGAGAGTCTGAAGTACAAGCATTAAAGAGGCAAGTTCAACAACTGCAGCAGCAGCTAGCAGTCATGAGTATTAGTTCCACTGCTCAGTCACACCAAGCTCAGGCAAACCCCAGGCCTGTTCCAGTTTCAAGAAGGGAAAGGCCAGTTAAGCACAATGATGATTTTTTCTGTTATCGGTGTGGAGAGGATGGACACATCGCTACCAAGTGTCAGTCACCTGAAAATACCTCCCAAGTGATACAGAAGTTGCTACGGGCTCTCCGAAAAGCTAAGACGGAAAGGAACCTGGTGACAGGAAACAGTGCCACTTCTAGTAGTCTAGACTGTTTCTCTAAAAAGAGTCAAACTGAGGTTTGTGAGGGGAGTCAACTTCCCAGAAGATTAGTGGGCCCTGCATACACCATTTCCGTGGAGCTAAATGGATGTCCTTGTCAAGCTTTACTGGACAGTGGGTCCCAGGTCACCATTGTATTTGACCAGTGGTATTCTAAATACTTACCCTAGCTACCCATCCATCCGCTCACTGGATTGTTCATTTGGGGACTGAGCTCTTCTAGTTATCCATATAAGGGATACATCATAGTGGATGTTTTTCTCCCTGTTTCCCTCACTGGGGTGAAAGAGTCAGTCTCCATTCTCACTTTGGTCTGCCCAGAACCTCAAGGTCCCCAGCAAGTTCCCGTAATAATCGGCACCAATGCCAGCTTCTTTCAACGTCTGACCATGCTCAGTCAGGATTCTGGTGTATCAAACCAAGCACACTCACTGAGAATTCAGTCGTCACTCCTCAAACCCTGTTTACCCCAGGTCCAGGGAAAAGATGTAGTCCCCGAGCCAGTTGAGGGACAGGTCAAGTGGAAAGGACCAGGGGCCCTAACTATCCCTTCAAGAAGTGAAATGTATGCATTGTGCAAAGTGGAGTGTGAGAAGCCACTGAGAAAAGACATATTTCTTGTGGAAACACCAATGGATAGTCAACTTCCAGCTGGACTATTTATCTCTCCAACTGTTCTGTCTTCTTCTGCCATAGATGAGAACAACTTCAGAGTGCTGGTTTGCAATGAGACCTTAAAAGACATCAGCATCCCCACTGACACAGTTATTGCTAAAGACTTTTCCAGGGACACAGTCACTGTTACCCCAGATGCTCCGACTGATCCGAAGATAATAGATCCCAAAGTGTTCAAGTTTGGAGACTCTCCTATTCCTGCTGATTGGGAGAAAAGGCTTAGTGAGAAGTTAGCTGAGCACAGAAATGTGTTTTCCCTTGAGGAGTGGGATGTGGGATGAGCCAAATGTGTGAAACATAACATCAGACTGAGTGACAGTCGACCATTTAGGGAACGATCCAGATGTGTTGCACCTGCTGACATTGATGACGTGAGGCAGCACATAAAAGACCTGTTGGCTGCCGATATCATAACAGAATCCAGGAGCCCTTATGCCTCCCCAATAGTTATTGCTTGGAAGAAAAATGGAACCATCCGGATGTGCATAGACTACCGGACTTTGAATTCCAGAACAATTCCTGACCAATATACCACTCCCAGGATAGATGGTGCTTTGGACTGTCTATCTGGAAGTAAATGGTTCTCTGTCTTAGACTTGCGAAGTGGCTATTACCAGATTGAGATGGCTGACGAGGACAAGGAAAAAACAGCATTCATCTGTCCTCTGGGTTTTTACCAGTTCGACCGCATGCTGCAGGGGATCACGGGGGCTCCAGCCACATTTCAGCGGCTAATGGAGAGAGCCGTGGGAGATATGCATCTTCTCCAGGTCATTGTATATCTGGATGACCTCATAGTCTTTGGGCGTACATTAGAAGAGCATGAAGAAAGGCTGCTGAAAGTGTTGGATCGGCTGGAAGAATATGGGCTCAAGGTGTCTATAGAAAAGGCAAGTACTACCAAGAGTCAGAGCCATTTGGTGAGCGCTGGGACCAAAGGTGCACAGAGGCCTTTCATAATATTATCTATTGCCTTACCCATGCTCCAGTACTGGCATATGCAGACCAGGCTAAGCCCTATGTCCTACATGTCGATGCAAGCCTGAGTGGGTTAGGCGCCGTGTTGAATCAGGAATACCCAGACGGACTGAGACCTGTCGCCTTTGCTAGCCGTAAACTGAGTGCTGCGGAAAACCACTATCCCATTCATCAGTTGGAATTCCTGGCACTCAAGTGGGCTGTTGTGGATAAATTCCATGATTACTTGTACGGAGCAAAGTTCACAGTTAGAACGGATAACAATCCCCTCACCTACATTCTGACAAGCGCTAAGCTTAGTGCTACTGGGCATCAATGGCTGGCTGCCTTAGCCACTTATGACTTTAGCCTTCAGTACAAGCCAGGGCATTACAACATCGATGCGGATGTACTGTCACGCTATCCCTCTCTCACGGACCTGTCGCAAGAATGGGTGGACCTACCAAGCTCTGGAGTAAGGGCCATCTGTTGGCTTGCCGATACTCAACACTCCAATGAATCCTGCAGGAGACTGGTGGATCAGTTAGGTGCTATTCCAGATGTCATTCCCTCTGTGTATGTTTGTCCAGTACAGCTGGAAATGGGACACAAGGAGCAGTTGTCAAACTCTGACTTGAGACTAGCACAAGAGCAAGACCCCATCATTGGATGGGTGAAGCAGGAAGTGGAGAAAGGGCATATACTTACCACTACAAAGAGTCCTAATCCCTTTGAGACTCTCTTATGGCAACAGGGTGCAAAGTTGAACATTCGACAAAATCTCTTGTACCGAATTACAAAAACCACCTGCGGGAGGGAGAGACAGCAACTAGTTTTACCAGAAACATACCGGGCCCAGGTGCTGCATTCCCTGCATGATGAATCAGGTCACCTTGGAATTGAGAGAACCACAGAACTTTGCAAGGATCGTTTTTACTGGCCACGCATGAACAAAGACGTGGAGCAGTAGGTGAAGGAATGTGGACGATGTATCGCTAGGAAAACTTTACCTCAAAGATCTGCTTACTTGAATCACATCATGAGCAGTGGCCCACTCGATCTGGTCTGCATCGATTTCCTGTCTATTGAACCTGACTCGAAGGGAATCTCCAACGTTCTGGTCATCACAGATCTATGCTCTGCAGGATATGCCTGAGCATAGCAGGAAAGCATTAACAGTGGCCAGAAAGCATTAACAGTGGCCAAGATCCTTGTTGAGAAGTTCTTCATACACTATAGTTTACCAGCATGCATTCACTCCGACCAGGGGCGTGACTTTGAAGGTAGGCTCATCAAAGAACTCCTTGGAATCCTGGGAATTCACAAGTCCCGGACCTCGCCGTACCACCCTCAAGGAGACCCACAGCCCGAGCGTTTCAATCGAACTCTTCTTTCCATGATGGGTACCCTGGATCCCGCTAGGAAGAGCAGGTGGAGCCAAAGCATCAGTCAGTTGGTGCATGCGTACAACTGAACCAAAAATGAAGCAACTGGTTACTCACCTTATTATCTGTTGTTCGGGAGAGAGGCGCGACTTCCAGTGGACGTATGCTTCGGGACTTCAGTGGATGAGGGGAGTGGGATGAAACATCAGCAGTACATCGAGAGAATGAAAAAAGAGATGAAGCATGCCTACCAGTTAGCCTCCGAGTGTTCCCTGAAGACACAGCAAAGGAACAAGAGACTGTATGACAGTAACGTGAAACACCAGTGTTGTTTTAGGTCAGAGACATGTCTAACATATCATAGTATAATATCATGTTATAAAGAAGTGAAATTTGTTATATTGGACTGCATGACTGAAGTGAAAGTATACGTTTTTTTTAGAAAAACACGTTTCCTTTGGTCACAGACGCTTGAAATTCGATGTATAGCGCTTTCAGTGCCTGAAGCGCACCCATGTGTATGCACAATTTGTTATATTAGAAGTCAAACGTTTTTGTCAAAGTCAAACATTTTATGGTCATATGCACAGTGAGGAAAAGCAGGTTTCCCTGTGCAATGAAATTCTTTCTTTGCTGTCCACAATAAATGCCAGGACAAGTACAAACTATGTATAATAAAAAAAAAAAAAACCCAGACATACATACACACACAAACATAATAAATAAAAAATATAAGAATAAACTATGTAGTATAAAATGCAGACTATGGATGCATATATATATATACACAAATATATACATGCAAATGTGCAACATTGACTAAGCGCAAGAGATTGATACAGTACGTGCGGAATCGAATGCAACTACAAATAGCAGCAGTGACATTAATGTGCAAACTGAGATGAGGCTCCTTAATAGTAGCAGCAATAATATTAGTAGAAATATGCAATGATAATAGCAGCAGTAGTTTGCATCATGAAGAACCATGAAGAAAGTCATCTGTCATCAAATGTGTGGTAACATTATGGTTTCTCATCAGTCCTCTATATGCATACACGTGTGCGCTTCAGTCACCTTAAGCGCTATACAGCGAATTTCAAGCGTCTGCAAGCAAAGGAAACGTGTTTTTCTAAAAAACGCATATTTACACTTAAGTGACGTGCTCTAATACATTTCACTTCTTTATAACATGATATGATACTATGATGTGTTAGACATGTCTCTGCCCTAAAATAACACGAAATATGATTGCTTACAATAATATACATCATGTCATAATAAAGTGTGAAACGGTGAAAAAAGTCAAATTTAACATGAAGAAAGTCATCTGTCATCATATGTGTAGTAACATTATGTTTTCTCATCAGTCCTCTATGTGCATACACATGTGTGCGCTTCTGTTAGCTCTCTCCACTCGCTGCTCCGCGACGGAGCAGCATATCTCGCTGCTCCGCTACGGAGCAGCATATCTGCGCGCTTTCCAGCGCTATTAAAAAACTCTCCGATGGAGATTCCATTCACAAAGACTCTCGTTTTGTTTACTTCTGCCATGTGCTCCTTTGTTTTTGTGTTGCGTCATGTCTCTGCCCACGTTTCCTCATTGGTTTGCCTTTTAACAGATGATAATCGTGTCCAGGTGTCGCTCATTTAATCTTGTTCTGTTTGAATGAAGTCTGCTACTTAAATCCCTGTCTGTGTCCGCTTGGTTGCGGAGTATTATATTGGAATTTGTTAAGGGATGATCTAGTATTGATTTTGGAATGTAATGATGTTTGAATGTCTTGATTTAACCGTAACGAGAGATTTCTAAAGATAGCGACGAAGCAAAGTTTTTTCCAGATGTTTTTTGTTAACCAGGCGTTCCCTGGTTCCTACGTGTTTTCGTATGTTTCTGTTTAGCCTGCATTCCCGGGTTCTTGGATTCCTGCCTCGTCACTCCCTGAATTATTGCCCTATAAGCCTTAGAATTCCTGCTTCAGAATTTCCTGGACTTTTGCCCTGTAAGTGATTGGAAGATGGACTTGCTTATTTTTTGTAATTTTGTTAAGTAGTCCGATTACTTTTGAGTGTGCCTTTTGTTTTTTGTGTTCCTAATAAACTGACCACTTTCCCCTGCAAGTGCATCCTACTTCCTTCTAATCCCAGTGCCGTAACAGCTTCAGGCACGTAAAGCGCTATACAGCGAATTTCAAGCGTCTGTGAGCAAAGGAAACATGTTTTTCTAAAAAAACGTATGTTTTCACTTCAGTGATGCAATCTAATATAACAAATTTCACTTCTTTATAACATGATATGCTACTATTGTAACAAATCAATCATTACTAGCATTATTCTTTTCCACCGGAATAATGTAATGGATCAACTTTAATCTTGAAAACGAAACAGAAGCGCACGCTTGGATTCTGTAGGGCTTAAATATATAAAGTTAATTACTTAGCCCACTGCTCTCCTATAACCAACGACGGAAATAGGTGCAGCGAAGGTTAATGCGTGTTTTAATGTACACTTTAAATATCTGACTCCATTTAATTGATTATCTGACTCCAATAGAATAATCTTCTAGTTAGTGCTAGAAGTGTTAGCACTTCAATGTTCTACTAATATTTACTCCTAAGCAACTTCGAGCGAAGCTTTCATTAAAATGACGTTCCTACATCAGAGACTTTCATATAGCTTTTTATTGAACCATTATTTTGTTAGCTCAGAGGTTTCTATCAACGTGCAAGCTTAGGCCTTATTTTACTTGTCAGAGGTTCTGTTTAAACTTGCAAGTATTAGCCTTTACTTTTGGCTTGTCAGAGGTTGACCTTAAACGTGTCTAACGTTTTAGTTTAAGAAGTTATTCATAATAAGAATACCAAACATAGGCACAGAGTATTTAGAAGTGGAATAACAAATGCATTTAATATGAGAACACAATTGAAAGATACATAAAATAGAGACAAGAGTAACTTACAAGATTACAGTCAGCGTCATGAACGTCGGATGCAGGATGGTAAAAGCATCTATGGCAAAAGGCCCTTCGGATGTTACAAGCCTCCCTGATGTTATAAACTTCTGATGTTATAAGCTTTCTCTTATAAGCTTCTGATGTTATAAGCTCCTTTTTTTCTCTCTACCAAGCAGATCCTCTTATACCCTTGAGCCTCTTTGAAATGTATAGTGACCAGGATACCAAATGGAGATGAAATAGTGTGTTGTTTGGCAGGGTGGACCCCAGTGTGTTTTATGGCAGGACTATCTCACCTTCAGGTACAGTATGTTACTTAAGTTCCTGAGAATGAGTTCCGTGGGAGCAGGAAGGTGAAAGGTTTCCCATGCAAACCAAGGGGGTTGTGTGTGTGTGTGTGTGTAAAGAGCACTTATTACAACATATATTGTAAATGTTATTTCCTAAACTATATGATATTTATGATATCACCACATCATTCACCATGAAATATGGATACAAATGATACCAAACATGCCCTGAGGAATACTGTAATTAAACACAGTTTAGATAACCAGTTTTAGTTCACCTGGTATCTCTGAAACACATTCCTGATCATTTTAACCTTAATCACATTACTGCCACAATTTTATAAATCTACTACAAATCCCTCCTCCGGGACGTCTGAATGCAGAGCCATTTTAACGGCCCGAGAACATGTGGCAGTCATCATAGGTTGAAGGGCAGTGATGTCTACAGGTGATCATAGAGCTGACCAGGACACGACTCCTGAAGATTCAGTTCCACCAGGCATCTTTAGCTGTGTGGAGTAACTGGCCAGGAATCTTGCTGTCTGGTTTGCACTCTGTTGCAGCTGAAGTCAGTTACTTGATGTGGGCTCCTGTGCCCTCCCAGCAGGGTGTGTCTCTCCCTCCAGCAGAAAGATGAATCAGTGTCCAGTGGTACTCTTGTCCAAGATGCATGAATGTCCCATTTTGAAGTTTCTTCTTACTTCCTTTGCAGGACGCAGGAGAACCCATATTTCGAAGAGGTCCTCAATCCTTCAGAAACTTTTCTCTGTTATTTGGACAAACACTTGGATACACTGATATACTTCCATTTGACACATATTGCAACTGTAAACTCAGACTGACAACATACACATGGCATAGTTTCATATTTCATGGAAACAACAATGTGGTGAATATTTTTTTTTTTTTACCTTTAAGTGATTAAACCATTTGGTCCCATTTGATAACCTGATCCTTGATAACAATCTCTAATAAATGATTAAATCTAGAAAAGTATGCTCAGGATGTATAAAAGGGTGTGCGTTAATGTTACTTAAAAATAATAATATACTCAACAGATATTGAAGGTAAGTTGCTCCTGTACAAACTGAACATATATTTCTCATAGAAGAGTTAAATTAACTCATAATATAGTTTTTAATCTTAAAAAGCCTATGCATGTAGTTCAGCAGCTATAGTGGAAGCAAACTTAAATGGTTTAATATGGTAGGACTATGAATAATAAAACTCAAAATAAAATCTCACAAATGTGAAGAATAAAAGGATGTGATATTGGTTCACAAGTAAACCTGATTTTGTGCTTAACTGGTATGTAGTTATAACAGTTGTTAAACTATATAAATACATTTTCTGCGTGTTGAGTAGACTATACTGATACCCTCCTCAGGTACTGAGAAGTAGTCTAATATAATCTAGTTGAAAATTAAAACAAACAAAAAGATAGAGAAATAAAAAGAAAAAAGAAAAATTAAGTTGTTAATGTGAATGACCCATTTTTTTTTTCTGATATACAAATCTCAGTGGATCCAGAGTTTCTTCTGGAAACACTGGGTGCATGAATAAACATTGAATGGGACACTAGCCCATTACAAAGGCTTCACACAAACTCTCACACATGTGTGCACACACACACACACACACACACACACACACACACACACATTCACACCTAGGGTCAATGTAGGGTGCTTAGAACACCTACTGGCAGGCTAATTCCTATATGTATTAAGACACCTAGTTTGTGTTTCCTTATGTGTGTCTGTTACTATGTGTGTGACTATGTGTTTTACTTAAGCGTAAGCAATAGAGCATGACAAGGCGTGCTGTTATAGAAAATTAATCAATGGCTTTGGACAATTGAAGATTGGGAATTCCACAGCACTGTGAGATGAATATAAATAAAATGCTCCAGCAAGAGGCAATATGACATTTATTTTTTATCAATTAGTGTTGCAAAATTTGGAAAAATCCTGGAGCTAAACCAGGGAGCCATAGTAAAAATAATAATAATGCTCAAGTTGTGAACTGGCTCTATTTACTATACTGTTGCTGTGTGAGAGCATTTTATATTAACTACAGAGGTGTAGCAGCTCTAAATGCTGTGGGGAGAAGCATTACAAGTTAAAATTCAGCAGTCAACTCTACTCCTTTGTAGGGCTTTGTTGGTGTCATTTATGGCAGAAATAACCCACACAATGCCATTAGGAGAGATCAGAAAATGTTCAACGTAGGTAACAGAGTCTTGAATAATCTAATGACTATTTCAAGATCAGATTGTAGTTTTAACCTCAATAAGATCACTGGCTGTGGTTAACATTTATAACTTTGGTAGGCCTAAATGCTACAATTTTACCCAAACCCAGTCTTATGCTACAATTTTAACTACTTTAGTCTAAATGTACTTCAGTACATTAACAATTGTAACAACTTTAGCTACATTAGCCTAAATGCACTATAATGCATTAACAACTATTCAACATCAGCTAAAGCCACATTAGTCTAAATGCCATGTGTTCCTATAAAAACAGTAGTGTTTGTATTTGATGTAAGAAACTGCGATTTTAACAATATAAGCTTAATTCAGATGTCAAAGAGTTTTTAAGCCAGTCTGTTACAATAGATCGTTATTTGGACATCTCAGAAATCTTTGTCAGGACGGAAGTATATAAAGCACTGAAGGTCATTAACCATGGCATCATCAAAAACAAAGTTTAATATTAGAGGACAGCTAAGCCCTTTGCTAAAAGCCCTAAAATTCTTGGCACTTCATTAAATAGAGCTGTAAGCTCACACAGTGTTTTTTGCACAGGCACATTTATGTGAGCTGTATGACCTGAACGTGCATTTTTGCGCCGAAGGAAATAAGGTGGTGGACGTCCGTTCCCTAAAGACCAGCACTTCTGGACTGCATGGCCAATTTTGTGGCAGAAGGAACAGAATTTTCCTTGCTTCGTATGTGACTGGGATTGCATATGTTGGTTTAAACATACTTCTGTGGCTTTAAATTCTGGCTTCTCATCTACTATCCACTGAACTGACGCAATCTGGTGTTTGTCCTGTCTATTGCGCCTTTCTATTTCGGATGCCCAGCTAACTATCGAATTGAACGTGTTTGCAGGTGGATTTGCACCCAAACAAAGTGCCTGTTGCACATGTGGACCTGCATTGTTTTTAAGGTACTCCAGCAGAATCCGATTGTCTTTAGTTGGTTCAGCAAAGCCGGAGAACTCCCTAAAGGTTACCCAAAGGTGCTCAGCAAATTCTTCAAAAGATTCCTCTACTTGTTTTAAGCCCATTATTCTGTCCCATTGTGCCGGAACGTCTCCTCTAAGGTCTATAAGAGCTTGTTTAAGTCTTGCTAGCACATCAGTGTTTGTTTCTCCCAATAAAGGATTAATTATTGTGCCATTCTGTAACTCTCCTGGAATTTTGGACACTAATTCACGTGGGATGGTTGTGAGCACTATCTGCCAAACGTCTCTTAACTCCAGACTAAATGTACTGGCTTCTAACATTAAGCTACTCCAGTACGGTTCAAACGGACCTGTACAGGGAAGAGGGTCGAGTTTATCTGCATATGCTGCACATTCTTGAAAAGATAGCTGTCTGCTAATATCAAATCTCTCCCCGTTGGGGCCTGTCATTGTTTTTATCACGGCTATGTGTGATGAGTTAGATGTTTTGGCCCGTGTTGTGCTGAGATTGGGAGGTGGATGTGTGAACGTTACAGGTTGTGCGTATGCTTGGTCCGTCCCAGCTGCTCCAGCTGACTGTACATTTACAGCTGGTTGCTGGTGGGCGGGGCCGTTAGCATGCACAGGTGAAAGTACAGGAACAGGACTGACTGACTCCAGGGCTAACTTGTAGCGCTTTAACTCACTATGAAGCTTAGCTATGCGTTCATTGAACCCTGTACTCTGTTTTTTCCCAATTTTCCCTTTCAGATATCAACCTGTCGATTTGCAGACGCGTTTTCTCCATCTCCTCAGTGTGGTCGTGTTCAGTGGTACGCATTGTTTCTAGCGCAATGTTTCTTTCTGTTAAGGCTTTTGAGCTGTTGTGATGCAATAAATAGCCAACGGCCGATATAATTTTATTATGCTTAGCCTTATTTGAGAAAATATTTCTGGCTTTTCTGCTACTCTCCTGTTTATGTTCCGAAAAGAACCAATTTAAAACAGTCTCACTGTTTGTTTTTACATCTATATCTTCAGTCAGAAGATAAACTAGAGCCTCTCTCACATCTTCAGCCTACATTTGCATGAATTCTTGCTGGATTTCGCTAGCCTTTCCCTCAGCCATTGTGTACAAAGTTAAGGTTTTTCCTCAGACTGTGCGCGTCGGAGTGCCTGCTACACTGATGGGTTTCCCGACCCGTTCTACAAATGTCTATATATCGTGCACCTATAGCTTTCCCTGCTGCTGAAGAGTAAGATAAATTTGTCTTAGAGGGGGTCAAACCAAAGCGCAGGCACAAATACTTTCAGTGTAGTGTCAATGACTTCCTGCTAATTCAAATCTTAAAAAGGTGTTACCAAATGCACATACAGTCACAATCAATCGCAGGCAATTTAGTTTCTTAATGCGACTGTTTCTGATTTTTGCACGACGGATATATAATTTTTATCGCGTCGGGTACTAACTATGAACCTGCGGGTGAAATTGAATTCACGCCGGGTTACTGAATACAGGGTGTTTAGCGCCACTTTACTATGCCGTAGACAGACCACTTAGACACATCTGGATATTTGTATCAGACGGGTTTTACTTAAACAGATTGTTACAATGATCACTTCAGAAAAGTGTTTTTACACTTAAAAGCTACAACTGTAGGAAGGAATCCTGGCTACTGGATTATTAATATTAAATCACGTGAGACCTTCAGTTGTGTGATTTCAAATCAAACGAGGTTATCATGAAAAAGGTCTTAGTTGCGACGGTTAAGTAGTTTTATCACGTTGCAAAATTATTTTCTATCACGTCGGGGTCACCAAAACTGTAGGGCTTAAATATATAAAGTTAATTACTTAGCCCACTGCTCTCCTATAACCAACGACGGAAATAGGTTCAGCGAAGGTTAATGCGTGTTTTAATGTACACTTTAAATATCTGACTCCATTTAATTGATTATCTGACTCCAATAGAATAATCTTCTAGTTAGTGCTAGAAGTGTTAGCACTCAGTGTTCTACTAATATTTACTCCTAAGCAACTTCGAGCGAAGCTTTCATTAAAATGACGTTCCTACGTCAGAGACTTTCATATAGCTTTTTATTGAACCATTATTTTGTTAGCTCAGAGGTTTCTATCAACGTGCAAGCTTAGGCCTTATTTTACTTGTCAGAGGTTCTGTTTAAACTTGCAAGTATTAGCCTTTACTTTTGGCTTGTCAGAGGTTGACCTTAAACGTGTCTAACGTATTATACACTTTTAGTTTAAGAAGTTATTCATAATAAGAATACCAAACATAGGCACAGAGTGGAATAACAAATGCATTTAATATGAGAACACAATTGAAAGATACATAAAATAGAGACAAGAGTAACTTACAAGATTACAGTCAGCGTCATGAACGTCGGATGCAGGATGGTAAAAGCATCTATGGCAAAAGGCCCTTCGGATGTTACAAGCCTGCCTGATGTTATAAACTTCTGATGTTATAAGCTTTCTCTTATAAGCTTCTGATGTTATAAGCTCCTTTTTTTCTCTCTACCAAGCAGATCCTCTTATACCCTTGAGCCTCTTTGAAATGTATAGTGACCAGGATACCAAATGGAGATGAAATAGTGTGTTGTTTGGCAGGGTGGACCCCAATGTGTTTTATGGCAGGACTATCTCACCTTCAGGTACAGTATGTTACTTAAGTTCCCGAGAATGAGTTCCGTGGGAGCAGGAAGGTGAAAGGTTTCCCATGCAAACCAAGGGGGTTGTGTGTGTGTGTGTGTGTGTGTGTGTGTGTGTGTGTGTGTAAAGAGCACTTATTACAACATATATTGTAAATGTTATTTCCTAAACTATATGATATTTATGATATCACCACATCATTCACCATGAAATATGGATACAAATGATACCAAACATGCCCTGAGGAATACTGTAATTAAACACAGTTTAGATAACCAGTTTTAGTTCACCTGGTATCTCTGAAACACATTCCTGATCATTTTAACCTTAATCACATTACTGCCACAATTTTATAAATCTACTACAATTTGAAGCACCTTTTTAAAGGAGACGAGTTTTAAAGCATGCCCGCCTTGTCTACCAGAATGTGTAGTAAATCAGATGAATCTGCAACGTTTAAAAACATTCTCCACCAGTTACAATTCATGTAACAAATTAAAAGATGTTTAACACGTTGAAATATATTCTCCAATTTATATAAGGAATTAGCTTGAATGGCCTGAAATATATCTATATATATCCAATCAACGCGTGTTGTGACCTGTTATAAATATACATCAGCCATGAAAGGGAATTAATCTATGTGCACATATACCTATAGATAATTAACTACAATGGATTATAATTAATTATGATTATGTATGTGGTCTAGATCAGCTTTTAGGATTAGCTGTAGTCTAGTTTGGAATTATGAACTCTAAAGAGGGAGTTTATCCTTCTGGCCAGGAAGGAGCTCTCCGTTTCCAGAGCGTGTAGCGAGACTCGCAGCATTTAAGGGACTCATCACGTGACCAAAACAGAGACAATCAAGCGTGGGATAATAGATTTTAATAACTAGATGTAAGTATGGATACACACAACTAACTCTAAGCAAAACATACATATGTACATCTATATACAAGGAAAGAAAAGGTATAGAGAGAAAGTAATGAAATAAAGGGAATGGCAGACAGAAACACAAATAATTAGCCTTTTTCAAAACCAGCAACGAACTTAAATCTCCTGTAAACAGGGGTACAATCTTTAACGCAGATATAGATCCATTAACTATACTAGGTTGTGTAGAGTTCGCTGGTTCGTCGTGCCATTTGAAAAGGCGTGGGCCGTGAGGCGGTTGCATCTTTTGTCCGGGAGAGAGAGATCCTGGCTTCCTCTTCCCGGGGCACGTGGCCCCGGGGGAGAGAAGCTGGAAAGAGTGTCAAGTTGAAGTGAAGAGTTGAAGAAGAGAGTGAAGTGAGACTGAAGAGAGAGAGTTTCAAAGCATGGTGTTGTTTTAAAGACAACATCAAAACACACGCCTCTTTGGGCTATGGTCCAATCAGGAAGTTGAATTTGTTGGCGGGATGAACTCTTTTTGTCTGGTCTCAGACCTGGATTTACATGTCCAGGGAGGAGCCGGTTTAAACTGTATTATGTGTGAAATTAAGAAAAAGCATGAAATAGTGTATCCCATTGCGATATGATTTGCATAATCAATCAGGGTATCTCTAGACGATTAACCTCATACCAAATTCGATGGACCTGTAAAGAATATTACAAGTAAAACATGGTTACAGACATTTAAAACAATATCCTAAGTTAAAACTATCTAAAATCATTATAGTTGTGTTACATAAACACACAATATATGCAAACACGAAAACATCACACTGTTTGGACATCGAATAATTACATATAATAACATGTTACATTGAAAAGAGAATCTCCCATTGTGTGTGTGTGTGTGCTTTGTGTGTGTGTGTGTGTGTCTGAAGGGGGGGGAGGGGGTCGTGTCACATTCCGATAGCATGTGGTGAAGACCGGAGGGGGGTTACAGATAAGGATTCATGCCTCAAAGACACAGAGAAACTTCTTTGCTAGATTCAGGCTGATTCAGAAATCAGTTTGATACGTTCAGACGTTACACTATGACATGTCTCTGACCTAAAATAACACAAAATATGATTGTTTACAATAACATACATCATGTCATAATAAAGTGTGAAAAGGTGAAAAAAGTCAAACTTAACATGAAGAAAGTCATCTGTCATAACATGTGTGGTAACATTGTGTTTTCTCATCAGTCCTCTATGTGCATGCACATGTGCGCTTCAGGCACGTAAAGCGCTAGACAGCGAATATCAAGCGTCTGCTAGCAAAGGAAACGTATTTTTCTAAAAAACGTATGTTTTCACTTCAGTGATGCAATCTAATATAACAAATTTCACTTCTTTATAACATGATATGTTAGTATTGTAACGAATCAATCATTACTAGCATCATTCTTTTCCACCAGAATAATGTAATGGATCAACTTTAAACTTAAAAATGAAACAGAAGCGCACGCTTGGGTTCAACGCACCTGTTAGGTTTCCCCTTCTTTAGCGCTCGCGACTCGGCAAGGAGGAGCGAGTGGCGTACTTCCGCATTCCATTGCATGCATTCCAGCGCCATTCAAAAACTCTCCGATGGATGTTTCATTCATGGACTCACGCTTTGTTTACTTCTGCCATGTGCTCATGTTTTCATTCACGTCATGTCTCCGCCTCCTATGTTCCCCCATGTGCTTATGTTTTGTTCTGCGTCATGTCTCTGCCTCCTGTGTTTCCCCATGTGCGTTTGTTTTCGTTCATGTCAGGTCTCCGTCTCCTCATTTGTTCATGTAGTGGTCTCAGCTGTCATTGATTTGGACATGTGATTGAATTGTGTTTAAATACGCCACTCCGTCTCCGCTTCGGGCGGAGTATTAGTATTAGTATTAGTATAGTATAGTTTAACCGTGCGCTTTCTTCCCTTAGCTCTTTTCTCATGATTTACAGATCACCTTTCTAGTCTAGCGTTAATATGGCTTAACTTCGATGTGTTTGACCGTGCGCGTTTTTCCTTAGCTCTTTTCTCGTGATTTCCAGATCACCTTTCTAGTTTAGCGTTAGTATAGCTTAACTTTGATGTGTTTAACCGTGTGCTTTGTTCCTTAGCTCTTTTCTCATTATTTCCAGATCACCTTTCTAGCCTCGCTTTCATTTTCCCTGTGTTTTCCGGATTTTCTACCAGTTGTGGATTACTGTTTTTCTTAGTTGGATTACTTCTACCTTCTTTGATAACGGTGACGTTCCTATTGATGCATTTATGTATTTATGTTGACTGAAGTCCTTTATGTTTATTATCATTTAACTGTTCCTAATAAACTGACCATTTTCCCCTGCAAGTGCATCCTGCATATCACCTACTGGACGTAACAGAATACTCCGCCAAAAAATGGATGCAGCGGGGAAAGCGATGCCCTGCCACGCTACCATTAAAATGCCTGCAATTAATTCTATGTTGTTTCCTCAGTGGACTTTCATCTATCCTCCAGATGAATATGACGGTTTTTCCACTTGGCCACAATGCTACGTTTTGCAGGCGCAGCTTTATTTTTTGAGCTTGGAGGACCCCAAACCCGACGAAGAAGAGTCGTTGGGGTTCCTCCTCTCTCGTCTGGTCGGCTCCGCTCGCCAATGGGTGAAGCTTCACCTTACCAGTAGATCCCCGCAGCTCCAAACAGTTTCTGGCTTTGTGGATCTACTGGTCCAGGTGTTCGGAAGCGCAGACTTCCAAACCGACCTCAGGACATTTCTGGGGAAGGATCGTCTGGGCGACCGACCTAGTCAAACGTTCCTGGAGTACTACGAGAGTAAGCGGGCTAACGTGGTGGCCTACACCTCTCATCCCCCAACCCAGGAGTGTGCCACCGATGGATGCACCCGACCAGCCATCCTGCAGTGTCCCACCTGCAGGAACCAGGGAGTCAGGAGCAGCTACTTCTGCTCCCAAGGCTGCTTCAAGGGCAGCTGGCGGGTGCATAAGCGGCTCCACAGGATGGCTCCCTCAGAGCTCCATCCGAGAGCCAGCAGAAGGTCTCCACAGCGGAGCTGCTCAAGGAGGTTAACGTGGCGACCTCCAGCCCCGAGCTCCAGCAGGAGGTCTCCTCAAGGGAGCTGCTCAAGGAGGTTAACGTGGCGACCTCCAGCCCCAAGCTCCAGCAGGAGGCCCAGCAGGAGGTCTCCTCAAGGGAGCTGCTCAAGGAGGTTAACGTGGTGACCTCCAGCCCCGAGCTCCAGCAGGAGGCCCAGCAGGAAGTCTCCTCAAGGGAGCTGCTCCTGGAGGTTAACAGGGCGACCTCCAGCCCCGAGCTCCAGCCGGATTCCCAGCAGAAGGTCTCTACAGTGGAGCTGTTCAGGGAGGTTATCGTGGCGACCTCCAGCCCCGAGCTCCAGCCGGAGGCCCAGCAGAAGGTCTCCACAGCGGAGCTGCTCAGGGACGTTAACAAGGCGACCTCCAGCCCCAAGCAGCAGCCAGAGATGCAAGAGGAAACCTCCTCTCCTGGCCTGCTTACACCGGAGGTCCACGAGGAGACCTCCGCCCAAGCCGTGTTCTCATCAGAGGTTCGAGAATAAACCTCTACTCCTGCCCTGTCCATGTCTGAGGTCCATGGGATGACCTCTTCTCAAGCTAGTCCATGTCCATGTCCAGGTTCCTGCCCTAATCCTAGTCCATGTCCAGGTTCCTGCTCTAATCCCAGTCCATGTCCAAGTCCATGTCCAGGCTCCTGCCCTAATCCTAGTGCATGTCCAGGTTCCTGCTCTAATCCCAGTCCATGTCCAAGTCCATGTCCAGGTTCCTGCCCTAATCCTAGTCCATGTCCAAGTCCATGTCCAGGTTCCTGCTCTAATCCCAGTCCATGTCCAAGTCCATGTCCAGGTTCCTGCCCTAATCATAGTCCATGTCCAAGTCCATGTCCAGGTTCCTGCCCTAATCCTAGTCCATGTCCAAGTCCATGTCCAGGTTCCTGCCCTAATCCCAGTCCACGTCCAAGTCCATGTCCAGGTTCCTGCCCTAATTCTAGTCCAGGTCCAAGTCCATGTCCAGGTTCCTGCCCTAATCCCAGTCCATGTCCAAGTCCATGTCCAGGTTCCTGCCCTAATTCTAGTCCATGTCCACGTCCATGTCCAGATTTTTGCCCTATTCCAAGACCAATCTCTGATCCAGTTCTCAGTCAGGTTCCCAGTCCTGTTCCTAGTCCTGCTCCCAATCCTGTTCCCAGTCAGGTTCCCAGTCCTGCTCCCATTCCCAGTTCCAGTCCAGTTCCTCGTCCAGTTCCTAGTTCAGTTTCAGGTCTAAGTCCAGGTTCCGACCCTGTTCCTAGACCAGTTCCTAGTTCAGTTCCAAGTCCAAGTCCAGCTTCTGACCCTGTTCCTAGCCCAGTTCCTAGTTCAGTTCCAAGTTCAGTTCCTGATTTCATTGCTAGCTACATAGGTTTAATTTCTGGATGTGTGTTTGCTCTCCTTCTCAGTTCGGAGGCTGATTTGACTCCCAGCTCCGCTTCCAACCCAGCTCACTCCTCTGTCTCCAGCCCTGTCTCCTCCTCTGTCTCCTCCTCTGTCTCCAACCCAGTCTCCAGCCCTGTCTCCATCCCTGTCTCCAGCCCTGTCTCCAGCCCTGTCTCCAATTTAATTTCCAATGCTGTTTCCAAACAAGTTTTTGATTTTGTCTATGGTTTTCGGTCTAACCGAGTTCTCTGTTCTGTTTCCAAGTCTTTCTCGAAGTCTGTCTCGAAGTCTGTTTCCAAGTCTTTCTTGAAGTCTGTTTCCAAGTCTTTCCCGAAGTCTGTTTCCAAGTCTGTTTCCAGGCCTTTCTCCGAGTCTGTTTCCAGGCCTTTCTCCGAGTCTGTTTCCAGGCCTTTCTCCGAGTCTGTTTCCAAGCCTTTCTCCGAGTCTGTTTCCAAGCCTGTCTCTGATCCAGGTGCCAAAGCTGACTCTGATCCAGGTTCGAGAGCAGACTCCGATCCTGGTTCCAGAGCCGACTCAGATCCTGGTTCCAGAGCAGACTCTGATCCTGGTTCCAGAGCAGACTCCGATCCTGGTTCCAGAGCAGACTCCGATCCTGGTTCCAGAGCCGACTCCGATCCTGGTTCCAGAGCCGACTCGGATCCTGGTTCCAGATCCAACGCCGCTCCTGGTTCGAGGTCAAGCTCTGGGTCAAGCGCCAGGTCAAGCTCCGAGTCAAGCAAAAAGGTCATGCACAGCTCCGAGATCCAGGCCCAGCACCAGGTCAGGCGCAGCTCCAAAATCCAGACCAGGCATCCGTCCAAGTTCTCGTCCAAGTTCTCGTCCAAGTTCTCGTCCAAGTTCTCAAGGAAAACCCGACACGCTCAGCTCTGGTTATGGGACACTGGACATAACCAGCCTCAGGTCCTGGAGGGCAGAGGTCAGGATCCTGCCCAGGGGCCCAGGTCCACCAAAGTGGATGGAACTTGCGGCGCTTCAGGAGACGCGCCTTGGGGGGGGGGGCTCTGTTAGGTTTACCCTTCTCTAGCGCTCGCGACTCGGCAGGGAGTGAGCGAGTGGCATACTTCCGCATTCCATTGCACGCATTCCAGCGCCATTCAAAAACTTTCCGATGGACGTTTTCATTCATAGACTCACGTTTTGTTTAATTTTGCCATGTGCTCATGTTTTCGTTCACGTCATGTCTCCACCTCCTATGTTCCCCCATGTGCTTATGTTTTGGTCTACGTCATGTCTCCGCCTCCTGTGTTTTCCCATGTGCGTTTGTTTTCGTTCGTGTCATGTCTCCGCCTCCTCATTTGTTCATATAGTGGTTTCAGCTGTCTTTGATATGGACATGTGATTATATGGTGTTTAAATACGCCAGTCCGTTTACGCTTCGGGGAGGAGTATTAGTATACTAGAGTTTAACCGTGCGCCGTTTTCTCTTAGCTCTTTTCTCGTGATTTCCAGATCACCTTTATAGTACCGTGCGATTTGTTCCTTAGCTCTTTTCTAATGAGTTCCAGATCACCTTTCTAGTACTGTGCGATTTGTTCCTTAGCTCTTTTCTCGTGATTTCCAGATCACCTTTCTATTTTAGTATTAGTATAGCTTAACTCAGATGTGTTTAACCGTGCGATTTGTTCCTTAGCTCTTTTCTCGTGATTTCCAGATCACCTTTCTAGTTTAGTATTAGTATAGCTTAACTTTGATGCATTTATGTATATTTGTTGACTGTAGTCCTTTATGTTTATTATTATTTTCAATTGTTCCTAATAAACTGACAACTTTCACCTGCAAGTGCATCCTGCTTATCACCTTCACCCTACGGGTTGTAACAGGTATAGAGAGAAAGTAATGAAATAAAGGGAATGGCAGACAGAAACACAACTAATTAGCCTTTTTCAAAACCAGCAACAAACTTAAATCTCCTGTAAAGAGGTGTACAATCTTTAACGCAGATATAGATCCATTAACTATACTAGGTCATGTAGAGTTTGCTGGTTCGTCGTGCCATTTGAAAAGGCGTGGGCCATGAGGCAGTTGCATCTTTTGTCCGGGAGAGAGAGATCCTGGCTTCCTCTTCCCGGGACACGCGGCCCCGGGGGAGAGAAGCCGGAAAGAGTGTCAAGTTGAAGTGAAGAGTTGAAGAAGAGAGTGAAGTGAGACTGAAGAGAGAGAGTTTCAAAGCGTGGTGTTGTTTTAAAGACAACACCAACACACACGCCTCTTTGGGCTATGGGCCAATCAGGAAGTTGGATTTGTTGGCGGGATGAACTTTCTTTGTCTGTTCTCAGACCTGGATTCGCATGTCCAGGGAGGAGCCGGTTTAAACCGTATTATGTGTGAAATTAAGAAAAAGCATGAAATAATGTATCCCATTGCAATATGATATGCATAATCAATCAGGGTATCTCTAGACGATTAACCTCATACCAAATATGATGGACCTGTAAAGAATATTACAAGTAAAACATGATTACAGACATTTAAAATAATATCCTAAGTTAAAACTATCTAAAATTTATAGTTGTGTTACATAAACACACAATATATGCAAACACGAAAACATCACACTATTTGGACATCGAATAATTACATATAATTACATGTTACATTGAAAAGAGAATCTCCCATTGTGTGTGTGTATGTGTGTGTGTGTGTGTGTGTGTGTGTGTGTGTGTGTGTGTGTGCTTTGTGTGCTTTGTGTGTGTATGTGTGTCTGAAGAGGGGGGGGTCGTGTCACATTCCGATAGCATCTGGTGAAGACCGGAGGGGGGTTACAGATAAGGATTCATGGCTCAAAGACACAGAGAAACTTCTTTGCTAGATCCAGGCTGATTCAGAAATCAGTTTGATACGTTCAGACGTTACACTATGACATGTCTCTGACCTAAAATAACACGAAATATGATTGTTTACAATGACATACATCATATCATTATAAAGTGTGAAAAGGTGAAAAAAGTCAAATTTAACATGAAGAAAGTCATCTGTCATCAAATGTGTGGTAACATTGTGTTTTCTCGTCAGTCCTCTATGTGCATACACATGGGTGCGCTTCAGGCGCTTACAGCGCTATACAGCGAATTTCAAGCGTCTACGAGCAAAGGAAACGTGTTTTTCTAAAAAACGCATATTTACACTTATGTGACGTGCTCTAATGTAACACATTTCACTTCTTTATAACATGATATGATACTATGATATGTTAGACATATCTCTGACCTAAAATAACAAAAAATATTATTGTTTACAATAACATACATCATGTCATAATAAAGTGTGAAAATGTGAAAAAAAAGACTAATTTAACATGAAGAAAGTCATCTGTCATCATATGAGTGGTACCAATATGTTTTCTCATCAGTCCTCTATATGCATAAACGTGTTCGCTTCAGTCACTTTAAGCGCTATACAGCGAATTTCAAGCGTCTGCGTCCAAAGGAAAAGTGTTTTTCTAAAAAAATGCATATTTACACTTAAGTGATGTGCTCTAATATAAAACATTTCACTTCTTTATAACATGATATGATACCATGATATGTTAGACATATCTCTGACCTAAAATAACACAACATATGATTATTTACAATAACAAAGATCATGTCATAATAAAGTGTGAAATTGTGAAAAAAGTCAAATTTAACATTAAGACAAGTCATCTGTCAGCATATGTGTGGGAACATTATGTTCTCATTAGTCCTCTATGTGAATAGACGTGTGCGCATCAGGCGCTCACAACGATATGCAGCGAATTTCAAGCGTCTGTGGGCAAAGCAAACGTGTTTTCCTTAAAAACGTATGTTTTCACTTCAGTGATGCAATCTAATATAGATGATTGTTTACAATAACAAAGATCATGTCATAATAAAGTGTGAAAATGTGAAAAAAATGTCAAATTTAACAACAAGACAAGTCATCTGTCATCATATGTGTGGTAACATTGTGTTTTCTCGTCAGTCCTCTATGTGCATACACGTGTGCGCTTCAGGCGCTTACAAAGCAATATAGAGATCTTCAAGTGTCTGCGAGCAAAGGAAACGTGTTTTTCTAAAGAACGCATATTTACACTTAAGTGACGGGCACTAATATAACTGATTTAACTTCTTTACAACAAGATATGATACTATGATATGTTAGACATGTCTCTGACCTAAAATAACAACATAAGATTTGTTACAATAACAAACATCATGTCATAATAAAGTGTGAAAAGGTGAAAAAAAGTCAAATTTAACACGAAGAAAGTCATCTGTCATCATATGTGTGTTAACTTTATGTTTTCTCATCAGTCCTCTATGTGCATACACATGGGGGCGCTTCAGTTGCTTACAACGCTATACAGCGAATTTCAAGCGTCTGGGGGCAAGGGAAACGTGTTTTTCTAAAAAACGTATGTTTTCACTTCAGAGATGCAATGTAATATAACAAATTTCACTACTTTATAACATGACATGATACTATGATATGTTAGAAATGTCACTGACCTAGAATAACACGAAATACGATTGTTTATATTAACATACATCATGTCATAATAAAGTGTGAAATGGTGAAAAAAGTCAAATTTAACATGTCACCACACATGTGTCATTATGTTTTCTCATCAGTCCTCTATGTGCATACACATGTGTGCGCTTCAGGCACCTAATGCGCTATACAGCGAATTTCAAGCGTCTGCGAGCAAAGGAAACGTGTTTTTCTAAAAACACGATTAGATTCAGTGATGCAATCTAATATAACAAATTTCACTTCTTTATAACATGATATGTTACTACTGTAACGAATCAATCATTACTAGCATTATTCTTTTCCACCAGAATAATGTAATGGATCAACTTTAAACATGAAAAACGAATCAGAAGCGCACGCTTGGATTCAACGCACCATTTTAAAGGAGACGAGTTTTAAAGCCTGCCCGCCAGAATGTGTAGTAAATCGGATGAATCTGCAACGTTTAAAAATATTCTCCACCAGTTACAATTCATGTAACGAATTAAAAGATGTTTAACACGTTTAAATGTATTCTCCAATTTATATAAGGAATTAGCTCGAATGGCGTGAAATATATCTATATATCTAATCAACGCGTGTTGTGACCAGTTATAAATATGCATCAGCCATGAAAGGGAATTCATGTATGTGCACATATAAGATATATAGATAATTAACTACAACGGATTATAATTAATTATGACTATGTATGTGGACTAGATCAGCTTTTAGGATTAGCTGTAGTGTAGTTTGAAATTATGAACTCCAAAGAGGGAGTTTATCCTTCTGGCCAGGAAGGAAAACTCCGTTTCCAGATAGCGTAGCGAGACTCGCAGCATTTAAGGGCCCCATTACGTGACCAAAACAGAGACAATCAAGCGTGGGATAATAGATTTTAATAACTAGATGTAACTATGTATACACTCGACTAACTCTAAGCAAAACCTACATATGTACATCTATATACAAGGAAAGAAAAGGTATAGAGAGAAAGTAATGAAATAAAAGGGAATGGCAGACAAAAAAATAACTAATTAGCCATTTTCAAAACCAGCAACGAACTTAAATCTCCTGTAAACAGGGGTACAATCTTAAACGCAGATATAGATCCCTTAACTATACTTGCATGGCTTCGGTGTGAAAGTTCGCGCGAGGTCGTGTAGAGTTCGCTGGTTCGTCCTGCCGTTTGAAAAGGCGTGGTCCGTGAGGTGGTTGCATCGTTTGTCTGGGAGAGAGAGAGAGATCCTGGCTTCCTCTTCCCGGGGCACGTGGCCCTGGGGGAGAGAAGCTGGAAAGAGTGTCAAGTTGAAGTGAAGAGTTGAAGAAGAGAGTGAATGAGACTGAAGAGAGAGAGAGTTTCAAAGCGTAATTAATTACTGCCAATTACACCCAATGGCATGTGGAGCAGCAACAAAGGTACGCCACTTCTGTCTGTCCTTGGCCATCTTCTGCAGGCTTCCCCAAGTGTGATGTAGGTCTGTCATTTCAGTCTCTACTGTATGCCTCCAGGTTATCCTAGGTTTAGAGCAACCTAATGAGCCTAATAAGTAGAGAGGCATCAATACCTTTTTCTGTTTTCAGACTAAGTATGGGTACATGTTTTTTTGTACTTTTCAATAGTTACAGAAGATTTTATTCAGCTATGTTTGTTGGTTGCTGTTGTGTGCTGTTATCAATGAAGTCCTCATGCTGATTGTTATGTTCGCCTTTTTCCCTCTGGTTTCCAGAAAAGTGCTATCTTTGTCAAGTCCTGTTGGTCTTTTCGCAGGACATGGCCAATCCATCTCCACCTTCTCTTTTTGATGATGGTGTTCATATCATCTTGATTGCACCTGTTAAGGAGGTCCTGATTTGAGATCTTGTTTGGCCAAAATATTCTTAGGATCCTCCTTAGGCTTTTTGTGTGGAAGGTAGAAAGTTTCCGTAAGTCTGCCTCAGTCATTCTCCAGCACTCTGAGCCATACAACAGTGTAGGTAACACGCAACTGTTGTATAGCTTGAGTTTGGTGTGTGTAGTGTACTGGCCAGATTTCCATACATTCTGCAAGTTGTTAAAAGCAGTTCTTGCCTTTGACAGACGAAGTTTAATGTCAGCTCCAGCTCCACCATCTGCTCTCACTGTACTGCCTAAGTATGTAAATTGGTCAGTATCAGGTAGTGTCTGTCCCTCTAATAGTACTGATGGTGAGTGATCATTGTTGAGGATCATGACTTCAGATTTTTTGGCATTGATTCGTATGCCAATTTGGCTGGCAAATGTACTCAGTCTGGTGGTTTTCTCTTGAATATGTTGATGAGTGTGCGATAACAAGGCTAAATCATCAGCAAAGTCTAGATCTTCTAAGGTTGAAAAGGTGCCCCATCTAATGCCTCTTGGGGTGTCCAGGGTTGCTTGGTGTAAAACCCAGTCGATAGCTATAATTAATAATGTAGATGACATAACACATCCTTGTCTAACCCCTGTCTTCACTTGGAAAGGTATTTCTGAGTTCCCAACTGTGCATTCAAAGTTGTTGTAGAACAAGTATCTAATGTTATGTAATCAGACACAAACTGTTGCAGGGGATAAGCATTGCTCAGATTTGATTTTTGGGTTTGAGATAGCAGTCTGTGGGCTTTGAATGACCATCAGTACTGTACATAAATACTTTTTTTTATTTTTTTTTATTTTACCATCAGATTATTTTTGTCGTCTTTTAGACTTCAAAGATTAACTACATACTGAATGCGCTGGGGTAGAATGTCTTAACTCTCAACCCATCTTTAACTCCTTTTGATTAGCAGGTTATCAGGTTAATAAGATGCTGGGGGATACCATATGAATGTAATATTTTCCATAGGCTGTCTCTATGTAAGCTGTCAAAAGCCTTTTCAAAATCAATGAAGTTGATGTAAAGTTGTCTTTGCCACTCAGTACACTGTTCTATGATGTTACTTAGTATAAAAATCTGCTCAGTACAACCTTTCCCCTTGCGGAATCCTGCTTGTTCTTTCCTAAGCTTAGAGTCAATGGCTTCTGAAACTCTCTTTATAATGATTTTAGCCATGATCTTACTTGGTATTGATAAGAGAGTGATTCCACGCCAGTTGTTGCAATCATTTAAAGCTCCTTTCTTAGGTATCTTAATGATGGTACCTCTGTTCCAAACTTTTGGTATAACAGATTCATTCCAAATGTCTTTAAATAATGGCTGAAGAATTTTTGCAGTAAGGTTGGTATCAATTTTAAAAAGTTCTGCATTTAGGTTGTCACTGCCTGGAGCTTTTCCGTTTTTTAGACTTTTTATAGCAGATATTATTTCTGGTAAATCAGGTGGTTCTGTACTGACGTCCATTTCCTGTTCTGGTTCAGAGATATTTGGTTCTATGAGAGGAGATGGTCTATTAAGGATTTCAGAGAAATGTTCTATCCAATGTTTTTCTTGGTCATTTTCAGATGTCAATATCTTACCATGTTTGTCTTTTATAGGAATATTAGGTGGAGCTTTATTTTTACCACAGATCTCTTTTGTTATTTGGAACAGTGTGCCTTGTTCCGTTCTATTTCCAGCCTCTTCTGCTTTTTCTGCAATGCTATTAATGTAATTTCTTTTATCATTACGTACAAGTTTCTTAACTTCTTTGTGAATATTGTTATAGTCTTTTTGGAATTTTTCTTTGAGCCTGTTGGATTGGGCATCGTTTACTTTCTTTTTAGCCTTTCTTCTGCTTTCTACCTTATTCCAAGTCTCAGATGTTATCCAGTCTTTCTTTTTTGTGTTCTGTTTGTATCCTAGACATTCTTCACTGCTTGTTGTTATGATCTTTGAAATATTAGTCCATTTATCATCGATTTTTTCTTCATCTAAACTCTGTAAAAGTTGGAATTTGTTTTGAAGTTTAAGTGTGAAATCCTTTCTTATTTTGGTGTCGTTTAATTTGTCTATATCAAAACGCTTCTTTGGTGAAATTTTCTTTCCAGTAGATTTAAGTTTGAGTTTGATGACAGCCTTTACCAGTTGGTGATCACTTCCGACATCAGTTCCTCTCTTCACTCTGACATCTAACAGAGATCTTCACCATGTATTGTTGATAATAAAGTGATCAATTTGATTTTTATCCCTTAAATTTGGAGAATACCAGGTTAGCTTATGAATATCACGATGAGGGAATAGTGTGCCTCCTATTACTAAGTTATTTGTGGAGCAGAATTCTGCAAGTCTTTCGCCATTTTCATTTATTGTCCCACATCCTTCTTTCCCCATTGTTCTTTCATATCCATTATTAACCGATCCTACTTTGGCATTCAGATCGCCCATGATGATTTTAATGTCATGGTTTGGGGTTTTATCAAGTTCGTGCTGCAACTGATCATAAAAAGCATCTTTCAGTTCGTCGTTTGCATCATTTGTAGGTGCATAGCATTGGAAAAGGCTGATGTTGATTTGTTTTCCTCTTAGTCTTGCACTAATCAATCTGCTATTAATTGGCTTCCATTCCATCAGAGTTTTTTCTGAACCTTTCTTAAGGATAATAGCAACTCGTTCTTGATGATTATCATCTTCACAACCAGAGTAAAGTAGTGTTTCTCCTGAAGTTGTTCTCATTCTACCAGATCTAGTCCATCTGCTTTCACTGATACCCAGTATATCGAGGTTGTACCGTTTCATCTCGGCAGTAATTTGAGCCAGCTTCCCTGTAGCATACATTGTTCTTACGTTCCAAGATCCTAGTTGGATCTTGGATTTTGCTGTGTTAAGCATCTCGTATCTCATGTCAGTAGCTTCCTTTTGACTACTTACATTCATGCTTGCATTAGGGTTAATGCTTTGGAGATGCCCATTCACTGCAGTTGTGGTTGTGTTCCTTGTTGCTGTTTCTGTAACAATTTTTTTTTTTTTACATGATGGGGTCGTTAGCCCATCATGTAAAAGCCCATACGTGAAGGGTCGGGTTTTTCTGTAGGGGTTTTCCATCCCTTAGACGATTGCGTGTTGCTTACGAGTTCCATCTACCCAGATTTTCTGTCTGGATTTGCTTCCATAGCCTTTGACTCAGTAGTCTAATCACAAAGCAGTGATACTACCCATAGCTGGAGACTAGGTTTGCAGGCAGCAGGGCATATCCATACGTCGATGGGCCATGCATGCCGTGCATCTGGGTGCCTAGACTCATCCGAGACCAAGTGGTTCTGCCTGGGACCGTGAGGTACCCAGTTACCATCTGCCACCTCGAGGAGGACTCCATATCTGGCCACATTGGTCTTGTTGTATGAGAGGCTATAATTGACATGAGAGACTGACACGTTCTGCTCCCAGTTTCACAGTGCAATGACTGCTAGTCAATGATGAGGCTGAAAGCGAGAGTGACAAGCACAGACACTACAACACACATACTGTACGCATCATACAGCCATTCTGGCAGACAGTTTCAAAGCGTGGTGTTGTTTTAAAGACAACAACAACACACATACCTCTTTGGGCTATGGGCCAATCAGGAAGTTGGATTTGTTGGCGAGATGGACTCTCTTTGCCTGGTGTAATGTATGATGGTGCCCAAACTGATTTCTGAATTAACCCAGACAGAACATAAAAAAGTTTCACCACTCAGGTGACCGAGAGTAACCCCGAGAGGCCTCCTGTGGCAAGATGCCCTTTGGAATGCAAAAGACTCTTTGGAACCCACACAGGACTTACACCTGCAATAAAAGAAACCTTTCATGACTTAACGGGTGTGAACGTCTGGAAGACTTCACGATTAGGTTCATCAGCAGGGATCAACCAAAACTCCGACCAAGGGCCTGTACAACTCTGATCTAATCTCTGTTTACGACCACATAGATTAACATCGGAGCCAACAGGCCTAGCAAGGAAAACGTCCTCCGTAAAGGTCACCCCGAGGTGACCAAAGACCGGTGGGACATTAGAAGAACACCAGCCCCCTCTTCTGGACATACACACTCTCATGCACACACAGTGAAAATGTCTCTTGAATGTAACATATAATCATATTTCTAGATAGTTATAATGTATTCATATATGCATGTGTTGTGTGTCTAGATAACCTAACTATAGTGATTTTAGATAGTTTGAGCAAGAAGCTAATTTTAAGTTGTCTGTAATCATTATCCTTCACTGTCCAAGATATCACAAGCCTCTTGAAGTTTGGTACCAAAATCATTGTCTTGTAATATGCCAATTAATGATGCATACTATAGGACGGTGGGATGTATCATTCTATATTTTTCCATATTTTATCCTAATCCAAACTTAATACAAACCCCGCCTTGACATGCGACGCGCTCTGGAACAGACCAAGAACGTGCTCCCCCCAGAACTTTCTCATCTCTCTCTGGATTCGCCAGCAGCTCAGAGAGGCATGTACGTTGGCATTGTCCATTGACCGCGACACGCATTCCACTATACTTCTTCCTTTTTAACTTCTTCTTCTTACTCTTCTTCTTTTTACCCTTCTTCTCTTTACCTACACTTTACCTACACTTTACTTCCTTACTTTACTTTCTCCTTTGTCTTTACTTTGACTTCACTTTTCTCTCTCTCTCTCGCGGACTTGCTCTCTTCCGCCTCCTTTTTCCGGTACTCCTCCGGACTCTCCTTTGTCTCGTTAAACCACGTGGCAGTTACCGTTTTCTTTCTTCTTTCTACTTTGGCGAGACCCAACTCAGTTCACCCCGAGTCTACCGACGTGGAAGATTCAGCAAGACTCCTCGCTAAATCTACAAACCAAGGACCCTCGTGAACGGCATAAAATTAATGCAAGTATAAATTTTAATTGATCTATAGGGGTGTCCTTTTAAGCCAGTGCCCCTGTTGAAGGTGAATTTCAATTCATTGCTGATTCTCGAGGTTAAACTGTTGTGTGTTCTGCCATTCTGTTATTTTCATCATTTTTCCATTTGTTTCATTCACTTACCCTGTATATATGTATTATTTGTTTATACCTAGTTGTGTATATCAGTAGTTTTACGTAGTTATTACAATCCATGGTTATCACTCTGGATCGTCTCTGTTTTTACTCATGGCAAGGTTCACTTTTAACATTGCTCTTCGCTACGTATTTCTTTTAACTTAGAATAAACTATGCTTCGTGGCCAGAAGAATAATTCATTCTTTTAGAGTAATACGAAGACTGCCCTGGTACTTTGGTGGACAAACAGATCAAGCTGCTTCGCATTTAATTCTAAAGCTAGACTACAGTAATTAATATAACATTCCCTTTCATGGTCGATTTATAACCATAACTAATCAGAACACACTTCGATTAGAGCTATTTATATATTTCACCCATTTGAGCTAGATTCGCTACACTGGTCTCAGACCTGGATTTGCATGTCCAGGGAGGAGCCGCTTTAAACCGTATTATGTGTGAAATTAAGAAAAAGCATGAAATAATATATCCCAATGTACGCGTAGTTGTACAATGGATTCTGGTACACAGCCATATTGTGGAGGACTACAGGAGGGTGCCACATTAACTATGGGGTGATGGGCCTCTATAATCGCATGGCATGCAGATTTTTCCAACATCCCAATTTCCACAGCTCCACGAGAGCGTATACATAGTGGAAACATTTGTCCTGGGCGGACTTGAACATACATGTCAGTGGAAAGAGGAGTTGTCTCAGGGTGGAACATGCAGGAGGAGCTCGTTTTACGCATCCAATCAGGACCGTGCGTTCTAGCTGTGGAGCCCAGGAGACACAAAACGGGACACAAGTAAGAAGAGTTGTAGGGCGGATTTGCACACTCAGCAATGCCTCGTGTGGGCATGACGTTTAAGGGGCGGCGAGAATGGTCATGGCAGACCACACATGTACTGTTTGTGGACACCTGTCGGGCTGTGTCCTGAAGCCACTGATGAAATAAGTTCTGAGAAGCCGTGTCTGTGTCAGAATCAGAATAGGCACGAGAGCTAACATTTTTCACAAGGTCTACATACTCAGAGCCCTGCGCCATATAGGCCTTTGAGTCTCCAGTAGTACAGTCGGTGTCCTGCCTGCAACTCATCCAGAAGTCTATTCCTGCCTGTCGGAGCTCTAAACCTGGGCGCCATAGAGGAACATATATTCTTGCCTTATATTCCCTGTCATAGGAGGTGGCCTGCAGTGCAGATGTACTGGAGCGGCTACCATAAACACTGTAGTACCATAAGGAGTGAATGACCTTACAATGCGCTGAGCCCGGGTGTCCCATTATGACAATGATGCTAATATTTGCTGCATTTGAGTGTACTTCCCCGGGCCGTTTCATGCGGATTTCTAATGAAAGAGTGTACCATGAGTTCGAATTGTTTTTGGCCCATCCTATAGGATCTGCGGTGTCATTTGGGGGCGCAGGACCAATGTAGTCAAAGGAGTACATCATAAAGTATTTCTGGTATTTCTTAATATTTCTTAAACCGTGGCTTCAATGGTTCTGTTTTGTTACAATGGACGAGGAGACTCACAGCACACTTTAAATGATCCTGAACCCTGAATGATCTGGGCCCTGCTCTGATTCAAGTACACCATAGGTACGTCGCGGACTGCCGTAGGGGTCTGATACACTAATCTGCCACCTATGTATGCCTGCCCCATGCCCATGCTGCACCTAGATCTGTTAGGTGGGTGGGGTTATATCTCTGCGCTGCTGGAGAAGACCGTCCTCCACTGGTAAATATGGCCCACATAATTCCTGGAACCACCACTACGACAGCGGCCGCTATCATAATGTGTTGGGTTGTCCAGCCCTGGTCCATCCAGGTGTTTTTAATCTTGTGTGAAATATGCATCGTAATTAAGAGTGTCGCGCAGCTCGTCAAGATCTATTGTTTGGGCTGGCACTTGGCTAAGGTCAAGAGTCCACTGCAGGTCAAGAGTCCACTGCAGGGGATCCTGACTTGAGTCCTCTGGACTTACTCCCAGGCTTTGTCTCTCTTCCAGCAATAACCTCACGTTGTTTGAACTTGGCCCTTCCCCAGGGTCCTTCTCTGGTGACGGGACTGTGGTCTCTGTTGTCGGGGGCTGCGTCCCTGACGTGGGGTCTGGACTTGGTGTTACTACAATGTGAGAAACTGGTGGGGAGCCCTGGTCGATCGCTTCAGGCTCTATCAGGGGACCAGGAGGTTCTGATTCTGGTGTCTCCCTTGAATCCTTGGAGACCACTGGAACTGGGTCGCTACTCTGTGGCGGCAGTCCTCCTGTCTCCTCAGAGAACACTGAACACTTCTGTGGTGAAACACGCTATGTCTGTGAGCGTGTTCCTTGTGCAGGCCCTATTCGTGACGATGGCCCAGGTGCGTCCAGATCATCCTCCTCTGAGTCAGTTTCCGGCTCCTCCTTTTTCTTTTTTGCCCTAGTTGCCTTTTTGGCTGGTTCTATGCCAGGGGCACGACAGCAATGGTTCAAGTGGTACCAGTACTCCCTACCTTCTACCTTGACTGCAGTGGGTGTGGCTAACACTACTTTGAATGGTCCTTCTCGGCGGGGCTGCGCCCAGTTTTTCCTCTTGAAGACCTTAATGTACATGTAGTCACCTGGTTCCAGTTCTCGAAGTATCTCATCAGTCACGTCCTCTCCGTGAATAGCCTGCTGGACCTGCGAATACAGAGTTCTGTGGATTTGGGTTAAGTGTTTGACATAACTTGACATTTGTCTTTCCAGCTGTTCCAATTCCCTTGTAGGGGCCCCGTGTAAATGCCATTGGCATGGGACGCCCTGTGACCATTTCATGTGGTGTCAAGTGTGTCATGCGATTTGTGTGCATACGCATTTCCATAAGTGCTAGGGGTAGTGCCTGAACCCATGTCAAATTTGTGCTTGCGCAAATCTCCCCAATCTTTGCCTTCAATATCCCATTCACCCTTTCTACCTTTCCCTGTGACTGGGGGTGATACACGCATCCCATTCGCTGTTTTATGTGAAGCACCTCTGTTATTGCCTTGATAACATCATTCGCAAAGTGCGGACCATTATCTGAATTCAATTTGTCTGGTACGCCAAAACGCGAAATCACCTCCCTACAGAAGAACTTTGCCACTGTCTTTGCTGTTCTTGCATTAGTACGGCTGATGCAAACCCTTTTCTTTCAGACACATGCAGATGAAAGGGCTTACTGTAGTCTGGACTTGCTAGCACTGGGGCTGATGCAAGTGCACTCTTCAGTAGCTCAAATGCTGCCCGCCCATCGGGGGTCCAGGTCAGCAGGGCACTGGGCTTTGTTTGATCCGCGGCTTTTATCATGTCTCTGAGTGGCTGAGCCTTGAGCACAAAGTCACATATCCACGGTCTGCTAAACCCTGCCATGCCCAGGAATGACAGCATCTGTCTGACAGTTTGAGGCTGAGGTGCTTTTGTGATAGCTTCCACGTGCGTGGGTGATATCGCTCGGGTTTTCCCTTCTAGTACCCTCCCCAAATACTCTACCTTTTGCTGGCAGAATTGCAATTTTTCCTTGCTTACTTTGTGCCCAATGTTCGCCAATGTTCTCAGCACCGTCAACGAATCAGAGAGGCACTGCTCTTTTGTTCGGCTGCAGATCAATAGGTCATCGACGTACTGCAGCAACCGGCTTTCGATTTGGAGACTACCCAAGTCTCGAGCTAATACCTGGTTAAATATTGACGGACTCTCACAGTATCCTTGAGGCAATCTCGTGTAGGTATACTGTTTGCCTCTGTAAGTAAATGCAAACAAAGGCCATGAGTCAGGGTGCAATGGAACACTAAAAAACGCTGAACACAAGTCGATCACTGTGTACCATTTCGTACCTTTGGGAATGTTGGACAGTAAGGTGTGTGGGTCCGGGACCACTGGGGTCTCGGCTATCACCACCTGATTCACTGTTCTTAAGTCATGCACCAGTCTCCACTTGCCTGAATTGGGCTTCCTGACAGGAAAAATCGGAGTGTTGCACTGGCTTTTTGTTGGGATTAAGACTCCTGCCTCCACTAAACCTTCAATCGTTGGGCCTATCCCGTCTTCTGCTTGTGGCGACAATGGGTATTGCCGTTGGTATGGTAATTGAATGTTTGGTTTCATTTGAATTTTTACCAACCCTGCTGATTTCACCAGGCCTACATCTGTTTGGTGTCTAGTCCAGAGTTGCTCTGGTATTTCCTTCAGTGCCTCTTCCACCTCCTGCCCTGTGAGGTCTCGCTCTTCTGTCCTTTGGGACATCTGTACCTGTACTTCTACTTTTAGCTTCACCTTGGTTTGTTGGCTTACTAACATGTGTGTCGCCATTATCTGTTCTGTTGTCTCCCGTTTCACCCTAAGAAACTTCCTGTCTTTTGATGTGTACATGCTTGGGTTTCTAGTGGGCTCCCATGCTTGTACCTGGTTTGCCTCCCTCATCATTGGCCCTAGATCTTTGTATTCAAAGTTCTGCCCGACCATCAGAGAGATATGCGGTGTGGCGCCTGGAACTTGATACCAGTTGCCTACTTCATGTGGAAGTTCCACATGGGCTGCTACTCCTTGTGTCCCTACTATTATGTCCAACACTCTGACATTGAATTCGTGTCCTTCCAGCTGCTCCTCCCATAGGGATGAATATACTCCTCCACTTGTCCCCCCTCATCATACTTTAAGGTACAATGCCTGGGATCTCTGGTATCTCTACAATCTGGACGCATATGAGATATCAAAGGTTTCCATTGTTGGAAATCCTTCCATAATCCTGATGCTTCTTTTTCTTTGACTTCTAACCAATACACCTTGTCCAAGGTGTACTGAACTTCTCCTCTCTCCATCATCATGAATTGTTGCACCAATATTTCTGGGAGTATGACCCATACTCCTGTAGGTCCACAGTGAATTTTTGCTCCTAATTTACATAGTACATCCCTTCCCAGGAGATTGGCTGGTGTATCGGGGGAGAAAAGCAATGGGGTTTGTACTGTGATTGCTTCCACAGTTATCCATTGAGGCTCTGTGAATCGTAACACTTGTGTTTTTCCCAAGAAACCTATCGTTTTTCTTGTCTTTCGAGTGAGGGGGAGCCCAGAGCCTGCTTTTCCAATGCTTGTGAATGTTGCTCCTGTGTCTACCCGGAAAGGTGCCTGTACTTGGTTTCCAATCACCACCGTAATTGTTGGTTGTGCTGGGTGTAGGAGGTGGCACACTGCACCATCTCCCCCTCAGGCTTCTCTGGGCCCCTTCATTGTCCTCCTGGGGCAGGCCCCATCGGGTTGCCCCCAGGGGGAATCGGGGCCTGGCCTTGGTAACCCGGGCCCATCCATTGTCCTCCCCAGTTTCCTGTTCCCTGTTGATTATTTACAGGTTGTTGCTGCCATCCTCTTGGTCCACCCATGCCTCCTCTTGGAGCTTCATACTGAAGTTGGGGGCATTCTCGCTTTATGTGTCCTGGATCACCACAGTTCCAGCATCCTGGTCCCTGGCCTCCTGAACCCCACGTATTCCTTTGTGCCGGTCCTCTGGAGTAATTTCCTCTTCCCCGGCCCCTGCCTTGTCCCCACCCTCGTGTCTGCTGTGGATATGGGGCACTTGTCTGGTATCCTCCTGCCATTGGGGGGTATTGGTAGGCATTTGGGCCTTGTGGTGGATACATTGTCTGCATCTGCGGCTGATATGCGGCTGGATACATGGCCGGGGCCTGAGGCTGTATTGTGGCTGGCATCTGGGGTCCTCCAGTTGGTGGCTGTATCGCCTGAGGGGGGGCGGCTGCCATTATTACTGCAGCTTGTGTTGCGGCCCCCTCCTTTTTCTCCTTCTTTCTTTGTTCCTGAATTTCCTGTTTGTTCTGCACCAGTTCTCCTAGTTGGGCTTTGTGGAGCTGAGTGAGTAGGTTTTCTGCAACCTTCTGTGCTTCCTGTTCCCTTCGTCGCTGCAACTCTACGTGGTGTATGACGTTGGCCTCAAAGGTTGCCCATGGCATTGTATTTAATCCTACCATGGTCTCCAGTTGTTCTTGCACCTCTTTTGGGAGGGCCCTCTTGTGCATAAGCTTGAACAGCGTTTGACTCGCCACTGTTTCATCCCAGGGGCCTCCCATCTCCTCTCTCCAGCTATTTTGTAGTTTCAGTATGAATTGGGCCACCCCTTCGTTCTCCTCTAATTTAATCTTTTCCACTTTTCCTGGGTCGGCTTTGGTTGGGTAGTCTTTTCTCAGCTCGTCCCACAACTGGTTCCTTATGGGTTCAAATGGATGATCGTCCCAGAGGGGATTATTTGTCATACTTCCGATCCCGCATCTTGTGAACAGTTCTCCTAGTTTAGTCAGTCCCACGGATTGTGACAGTATCGCTTTCAGATCTCCCACGGCTAACTGGTGCCCTGAGGTTTGTTCCTCAAATTTTGTGATCCATCTTTGCGCTCCCTCACATATGCTGGGGAGTCGGTTTATGAGTCCCGTCACATCCATAAAGGTCCATGGCACATATTGTGGCGGCATTTTTCCTCCTTTGAACAATAGTGCCATCATTTTCATCTGGACATCACGGGTCCCGTCTCCGGGCCCTCTTTCCCACTGTGCTTGTTCTACCTCCTCTCCTTCGTTTCCATTGACCGCTTCCCCTTCTAAATCTGAACTTATTGCTGTATGTTCTCTTCTTTCTGAGCTTTCGACTTCTTCTTTTTTTTGTGCTTGAGATTGTGTTATCCTTTGGATTCCTTCTTGGGGTGCAGCCTCCTAGCCACGTCCTTTTCCCTTTTTTCCTTGCTGGGTCTTTAAACTGGGGTGTGCATCAAAGCTTTGGCATGGGGAGGGAGAGTTCCCTTCTCAGTTCCTCTGAACTTCGCCGTAGTTCCTGTCTTAACTCTATGAGGTCGGTCAGTTTCCGCTCCTTATCTCCTGTCATCTTCAGCCGAGTTGACACGCTTCGTGTCGCTCGTGCCCTCAGTTCCTCTTCATACTTCAGCCTATCCTCCAGTTGAGTTATCCTTTCGCCAGCCCTCATTTCCGCCTCAGATAGCTTGCGGCCCATTTGGGCGGCTTGTTCTTCTAAGATCTGTAAAGTTTTCTGTAGATCTTCTTGTGCCTTCTTCGCACTTTCCTCTGCATACACTGTGGCTTGTTCCGCCTCCCATTTGGCCTTGCTTACTTCTTCCTTCATATGGTGGAATCTATCTATCAGCTTTCCTTCTTCTTCACACGCATATTGCTTTATCACTTCCAACCTCTCCAGTATTCTTCTTCTTAAGTTTCCATCTTTTCCAACCAATGTTATTTGGACTTCCCCCTGTATGCGGGCTCCTCTTCTACTTCTCCCTCTTTTTCTGTCGTCCTTGCCTCCTCCTCTTCCTGTTCCACCTCGTAAGGGTGGAACAGTAAGGGTACTGAAGTCTTTTCTGAGAGCCTGTGTACATCCACCTCCAGTTCCTCCCCTTCCTCTTTCCCCTGTAATTCGTTCCCTTCATGGAGCCAAACTTCAAGATATCTTGGACAGTGAAGGATCATTAGACTTGGTTGCAAACAACTTAGAATTAGCTTCTCACTCAAACTATCTAAAATCATAGATAGAGATAAAGGTTTCTTTATAGTTAGGTTATCTAGACACACAACACATGCATATATGAATACATTATAACTATCTAGAAATATGATTATATGTTAAATTCAAGAGACATTTTCACTGTGTGTGCGTGAGTGTGTGTATGTCCAGAAGAGGGGGCTGGTGTTCATCTAATGTCCTACCGGTCTTTGGTCACCTCAGAGTGACCATTAGGGAGGATGTTTTCCTTGCTAGACCTGTTGGCTCTGATGTTAATCTATGAGGTCGTAAACAGAGATTAGATCAGAGATTTACAGGCCCTTGGTCGGAGTTGTGGTTGACTCCTGCTGATGAACCTAATCATGAAGTCTTCCAGACGTTCACACCCGTTTAAGTCATAAAAGGTTTCTTTTATTGCAGGTGTAAGTCCTGTGTGGGTTCCAAAGAGTCTTTTGCATTCCAAAGGGCATCTGGCCGCAGGAGGCCTCTCGGGGTTTCTCTCGGTCACTTGAGTGGTGAAACTTTTTTATGTTCCGTCTGAGTTAATTCAGAAATCAGTTTGGGCACCGTCATACGTTACACCAGGCAAAGAGAGTTCATCCCGCCAACAAATCCAACTTCCTGATTGGCCAAAGAGGCGTGTGTGTTGGTGGTGTCTTTAAAACAACACCACGCTTTGAAACTCTCTCTCTCTTCAGTCTCACTTCACTCTCTTCACTTCAACTTGACACTCTTTCCGGCTTCTCTCCCACAGGGCCACGTGCCCCGGAAGAGGAAGCCAGGATCTCTGTCTCTCCCAGACAAAAGATGCAACCGCCTCACGGACCACGCGTTTTCAAACGGCACGACGAACCAGCGAACTCTACACGACCTCGTGTGAAATTTCAGACCGAAGCCATGCTTGTATAGTTAATGGATCTATATCTGCGTTTAAGATTGTACCCCTGTTTACCGGAGATTTAAGTTCGTTGCTGGTTTTGAAAAAGGCTAATTAGTTGTGTTTTTGTCTGCCATTCCCTTTTATTTCATTACTTTTTCTCTATACCTTTTCTTTCCTTGTATATAGATGTACATATGTTTGTTTTGCTTAAGGTTAGTCGTATGTATCCATGGTTACATCTAGTTATTAAAATCTATTATCCCACGCTTGATTGTCTCTGTTTTGGTCACGTGATGAGTCCTTTAAGCGCTGCGAGTCTCGCTACGCGCTCTGCAAACAGAGTTTTCCTTCCTGGCCAGAAGGATAAACTCCCTCTTTAGACTTCATAATTCCAAACTAGACTACAGCTAATCCTAAAAGCTGATGTAGGCCACATACATAATCATGATTAATTATAATCAGTTGTATTTAATTATATATAGTCATATGTGCAAATACCTGAATTCCCTTTCATGGCTGATGTATATTTATAACTGGTCACAACACGCGTTGATTAGATGTATAGATATATTTCACGCCATTCGAGCTAATTCCTTATATAAATTGGAGAATACATTTAAACGTGTTAAACATCTTTTAATTCGATACATGAATTGTATCTGGTGGAGAATATTTTTAAACATTGCAGATTCATCCGATTTGCTACACATTCTTGTTGATATGGCGGGCACATTTAAAACTCGTCTCCTTTAAAATGGTGCGTTGAATACAAGCGTGCGCTTCTGTTTCGTTTTTCATGTTTAAAGTTGATTCATTACATTATTCTGGCGGAAAAGAATAATGCTAGTAATGATTGACTCGTTACAATAGTAACATGTATGTTATGTTATAAAGAACTGAAATTTGTTATATTAGATTGCATCACTGAAGTGAAAACATACGTTTTTTCGAAAAGCACGTTTCCTTTGCTCGCAGACACTTGAAAATCGCTGTATAGCGCTTTAGTTGCCTGATGCGCACACATCTATTCACATAGAGGCTAATGAAAAAACATAATGTTACCACACATTTGATGGCAGATGACTTGCTTAATGTTAAATTTCACTTTTTTTCACATTTTCTCACTTTATTATAACATGATGTTTGTTATTGTAAACAATTTTATGTTGTGTTATTTTATGTCAGAGACATGTCTAACATATCATAGTGTCATATATGTTATAAAGAAGTGAAATTTGCTATATTTGATTGCATCACTGAAGTGAAAACAAACGTTTTTTTTAGAAAAACACGTTTCCTTTGCCCGCGGACACTTGAAATTCGCTGTATAGCGTTGTAAGCGCCTGAAGCGCACCCATGTAGAGGACTGACGAGAAAACACAATGTTACAACACATTTGATGACAGATGACTTTCTTCATGTTAAATTTGACTTTTTTTCAGCTTTTCACACTTTATTATGACATGATATTTGTTATTGTAAACAATCATATGTTGTGTTATTTTAGGTCAGAAACATGTCTAACCTATCATAGTATCATATCATATTACAAAGAAGTGTAATATGTTATATTAGAGCACATCACATAAGTGTATATATGCGTTTTTTAGAAAAACACGTTTCCTTTGCTCGTAGATGCTTGAAACTCGCTGTATAGCGTTGTAAGCGCATGAAGCGCACCATTGTGTACGTACATAGAGGACTGATGAGAAACCATAATGTTACCACACATATGATGACACATGACTTGTCTTAATGTGAAATTTGACTTTTTTTCACCTTTTCGAACTTTATTATGACATGATGTTTGTTATTGTAAACAATCATATGTTGTGTTATTTTAGGTCAGAGACATGTCTAACATATCATAGTATCATGTCATGTTATAAAGAAGTTAAATCAGTTACATTAGAGCACGTCACTTAAGTGTAAATATGCGTTTTTTAGAAAAACACGTTTCCTTTGGTCGTAGACGCTTGAAATTCGCAGTATAGCGTTGTAAGCGCCTGAAGCGCACCCATGTGTATGCACATAGAGGACTGACGAGAAAACACAATGTTACCACACATTTGATGACAGATGACCGTCTTAATGTTAAATTTGACTTTTTTTCACCTTTTCACAATTTATTATGACGATGTTTGTTATTGTAAACAATCATATGTTGTGTTATTTTAGGAACATGTCAGAGACATGTCTAACATATCATACTATCATATCATGTTATAAAGCAGTGAAATTTGTTATATTAGATTGCATCACTGAATTGAAAACAAACGTTTTTTAGAAAGACACGTTTCCTTTGCACGCAGACACTTGAAAATCGCTGCATAGCGCTTTAGTTGCCTGAAGCGCACATATGTGCTAATGAGAAAACATAATGTTCCCGCACATATGATGACAGGTGATTTGTCAATGTTAAACTTGACTTTTTTTTCACATTTTCACACTTTATTGTGACATGATGTTTGTTATTGTAAACGAAAAACAAGTTTTCTTCGCCCGCAGACGCTTGAAATTCGCTGCAAATCGTTGTGAGAGCCTGATGCGCACACGTCTATTCACATAGAGGACTTATGAGAAAACACAATGTTACCACACATTTGATGACAGATGACTTTCTTCATGTTAAATTTAACTTTTTTTCACCTTTTCATACTTTTTTATGACATGATGTTTGCTACTGTAAACAATCATATGTTGTGTTATTTTAGGTCAGAGACATGTCTAACATATCATAGTATCAAGAAGTTATAAAGAAGTGAAATTTGTTATATTAGATTGCATCACTGAAATGAAAACATACGTTTTTTAGAAAAACACATTTCCTTTGCTCGCAGACCCTTGAAATTCGGAAACGTGTTTTTCTAAAAAACGTATGTTTTCACTTCAGTGATGCAATCTAATATAACAAATTTCACTTCTTTATAACATGATATGTTACTATTGTAACGAATCAATCATTACTAGCATTATTCTTTTCCACCAGAATAATGTAATGGATCAACTTTAAACTTGAAAACGAAACAGAAGCGCATGCTTGGATTCGAAGCACCTATTTAAAAGAGACGAGTTTTAAAGCGTGCCCGCATCTCCACCAAAATATGTAACGAATCAATCATGACTAGCATTATTCTTTTCCACCAGAATAATGTAATGTTCATACTTTTTCAACTTTAAATATGAAAAACAAAACAGAAGCCCACGCTTGGATTCAACGCACCATTTTAAAGGAGATGAGTTTTAAAGCGTGCCCGCCCTCTCTACCAGAATGTGTAGTAAATCGGATGAATCTGCAACGTTTAAAAATATTCTCCACCAGTTACAATTCACGTAACGAATTAAAAGATGTTTAACACGTTTAATGTATTCTCCAATTTATATAAGGAATTAGCTCGAATGGCGTGAAATATATCTACATGTCTAATCAACGCGTGTTGTGACCAGTTATAAATATACATCAGCCATGAAAGGGAATTCATGTATGTGCACATATACCTATAGATAATTAACTACAACGGATTATAATTAATTATGACTATGTATGTGGTCTACATCAGCTTTTAGGATTAGCTGTAGTCTAGTTTGGAATTATGAACTCTAAAGAGGGAGTTTATCCTTCTGACCAGGAAGGAAAACTCCATTTCCAGAGAGCGTAGCGAGACTCGCAGCTTTTAAGGGACTCCTCACGTGACCAAAACAGAGACAAATAAGTGTGGGATAATAGATTTTAATAACTAGATGTAAGTATGGATACACTCGACTAACTCTAAGCAAAACATACATATGTACAAGGAAAGAAAATGTATAGAGAGAAAGTAATGAAATAAAAGGGTATGGCAGACAAAAACACAACTAATTAGCCTTTTTCAAAACCAGCAACGAACATAAATCTCCTGTAAACAGGGGTACAATCTTAAACGCAGATATAGATCCATTAACTGTACAAGCATGGCTTCAGTTTGAAAGTTCGCGCGAGGTCGTGTAGAGTTCGCTGGTTTGTCCTGCCGTTTGAAAAGGCGTGGTCCGTGAGGCAGTTGCATCTTTTGTCTGGGGGAGAGAGAGATCCTGGCTTCCTCTTCACGGGGCATGTGGCACTGGGGGAGAGAAGTTGAAAAGAGTGTCTGATGTGATTCAGCATAATCACAGGTTCATCAGCAGGGGTCAACCACAACTCCGACCAAGGGCCTGTAAATCTCTGATCTAATCTCTGTTTACGACCACATAGATTAACATCGGAGCCAACAGGTCTAGCAAGGAAAACGTCCTCCCTAATGGTCACCCTGAGTTGACCAAAGACCGGTGGCACATTAGAAGAACACACACCCTCTTCTGGACATACACACACTCATGCACACACAGTGAAAATGTCTCTTGAATGTAACATATAATCATGCATGTGTTGTGTGTCTAGATAACCTAACTATAGTGATTTTAGATAGTTTGAGCGAGAAGCTAATTCTAAGGGTTAGGGTTAGGGTAAGTGTTAGGGTTAGGGTTAACCAAGTCTAATGATCCTTCACTGTCCAAAATATCTTGAAGTTTGGCTCCATGAAGGAAACAAATTACAGGGGAAAGAGGAAGGGGAGGAACGGGAGGTGGATGTACACAGGCTCTCAGAAAAGACCTCAGTAAGGGGCGAGGTGGAACAGAAAGAGGAGGAGGCAAGGACGACAGAAAACGAGGGAGAAGTAGAAGAGGAGCCTGCATGGGTACAGATACAGGGGGAAGTCCAAATAACATCGGTTGGAAAAGACGGAAACTTAGTGAAAATGAGGAAGGAAGGACGAAGCCTGGTGGAAGAGGGAAGAGGAATACTGGAGAGGTTGGAAGTGATAAAGCAATATGCGTGTGAAGAAGAAGGAAAGCTGATAGATAAATTCCACCAGATGAAGGAAGAAGTAAGCAAGGCCAAATGGGAGGTGGAGCAGGCCACAGGGTATGCAGAGGAAAGTGCGAAGAAGGCACAAGAAGATCTACAGAAAACCTTGCAGATCTTAGAAGAACAAGCCGCCCAAACGGGCTGCAAGCTATCTGAGGCGGAAATGAGGGCTGGCGAAAGGATAACTCAACTGGAGGATAGGCTGAAGTATGAAGAGGAACTGAGGGCATGAGCGACATGAAGCGTGGCAACTCGGCTGAAGATGACAGGAGATAAGGAGCGGAAACTGACCGACCTCGTAGAGTTAAGACAGGAATTACGGCGAAGTTCAGAGGAACTGAGAACGGTGCTCCAGAGGGACTCTCCTTCCCCATGCCAAAGCTTTGATGCACACCCCAGTTTAAAGACCCAGCAAGGAAAAAAGGAAAAAGGACATGGCTAGGAGGCTGCACCCCAAGAAGGAATCCAAAGGATAACACGATCTCAAGCACAAAAACAAGAAGTCAAAAGCTCAGAAAGAAGAGAACATACAGCAATAAGTTCAGATTTAGAAGGGGAAGCGGTCAACGGAAACGAAGAAGAGGAGGTAGAACAAGCACAGTGGGAAAGAGGGCCCGGAGACGGGACCCGTGATGTCCAGATGAAAATGATGGCACTATTGTTCAAAGGAGGAAAAATGCCGCCACAATATGTGCCATGGACCTTTATGGATGTGACGGGACTCATAAACCGACTCCCCAGAATATGTGAGGGAGCGCAAAGATGGATCACAAAATTTGAGGAACAAACCTCAGGACACCAGTTAGCCGTGGGAGATCTGAAAGCGATCCTGTCACAATCCGTGGGACTGACTAAACTAGGAGAACTGTTCACAAGATGCGGGATTGGAAATATGACAAATAATCCCCTCTGGGATGATAATCCATTTGGACCCATAAGGAACCAGTTGTAGGACGAGCTGAGAAAAGACTACCCAACCAAAGGCGACCCAGGAAAAGTGGAAAAGATTAAATTAGAGGAGAACGAAGGGGTGGCCCAGTTCATACTGAAACTACAAAATAGCTGGAGAGAGGAGATGGGAGGCCCCTGGGATGAAACAGTGGCGAGTCAAACGCTGTTCAAGCTTATGCTCAAGAGGGCCCTCCCAAAAGAGGTGCAAGAACAACTGGAGACCATGGTAGGATTAAATACAATGCCATGGGCAACCTTTGAGGCCAACGTCATACACCACGTAGAGTTGCAGCGACGAAGGGAACGGGAAGCACAGAAGGCTTCCCGTTGTGAAAACCTACTCACTCAGCTCCACAAAGCCCAACTAGGAGAACTGATGCGGAACAAACAGGAAATTCAGGAACAAAGAAAGAAGGAGAAAAAGGAGGGGGCTGCAACACAAGCTGCAGTAATAGTGGCAGCCGCCCCCCCTCAGGTGATACAGCCACCAACTGGAGGACCCCAGATGCCAGCCACAATACAGCCTCAGGCCCCGGCCATGTATCCAGCCGCATATCAGCCGCAGATGCAGATAATGTATCCACCACAAGGCCCAAATTGCCTACCAATACCCCCCAATGGCAGGAGGATACCAGATGAGTGCCCCATATCCACAGCAGACACGAGGGTGGGGACAAGGCAGGGGCCGGGGAAGAGGAAATTACTCCGAGGACTGGCACAAAGGAATACGTGGGGTTCAGGAGGCCAGGGACCAGGATGCTGGAACTGTGGTGATCCAGGACACATAAAGTGAGAATGCCCCCAACTTCAGTATGAAGCTCCAAGAGGAGGCATGGGTGGACCAAGAGGATGGCAGCAACAACCTGTAAAAATAATCAACAGGGAACAGGAAACTGGGGAGGACAATGGATGGGCCCGGGTTACCAAGGCCAGGCCCTGATTCCCCCTGGGGGAAACCCGATGGGGCCTGCCCCAGGAGGACAATGAAGGGGCCCAGAGAAGCCTGAGGGGGAGATGGTGCAGTGTGCCACCTCACTGCACCCAGCACAAGAAACAACAATTACGGTGGTGATTGGAAACCAAGTACAGGCACCTTTCCTGGTAGACACAGGAGCAACATTCACAAGCATTGGAAAAGCAGGCTCTGGGCTCCCCCTCACTCGAAAGACAATAAAAACGGTAGGCTTCTCTGGAAAAACACAAGTGTTACGATTCACAGAGCCTCAATGGATAACTGTGGAAGGAATCACAGTACAAACCCCATTGCTTGGGAGCCCACTAGAAACCCAAGCATGTACACATCAAAAGACAGGAAGTTTCTTAGGGTAAAACAGGAGACAACAGAACAGATGATGGCGACACACATGTTAGTAAGCCAACAAACCAAGGTGCAGCTAAAAGTAGAAGTACAGGTACAGATGTCCCAAAGGACAGAAGAGCGAGAGCTCACAGGGCAGGAGGTGGAAGAGGCACTGATGGAAATACCAGAGCAACTCTGGACTAGACACCAAACAGATGTAGGCCTAGTGAAATCAGCAGGGTTGGTAAAAATTCAAATGAAACCAAACATTCAATTGCCATACCAACGGCAATACCCGTTGTCTCCACAAGCAGAAGAGGGGATAGGGCCAACGATTGAAGGGTTAGTGGAGGCAGGAGTCCTAATCCCAACAAAAAGCCAGTGCAACACTGATTTTTCCGGTCAGGAAGCCCAATTCAGGCAAGTGGAGACTGGTGCATGACTTAAGAACAGTGAATCAGGTGGTGATAGCCGAGACCCCAGTGGTCCCGGACCCACACACCTTACTGTCCAACATTCCCGAAGGTACGAAATGGTACACAGTCATCGACTTGTGTTCAGCGTTTTTTAGTGATCCATTGCACCCTGACTCATGGCCTTTGTTTGCATTTACTTACAGAGGCAAACAGTATACCTACACGAGATTGCCTCAAGGATACTGTGAGAGTCCATCAATATTTAACCAGGTATTAGCTCGAGACTTGGGTAGTCTCCAAATCGAAAGCCGGTTGCTGCAGTACGTCGATGACCTATTGATCTGCAGCTGAACAAAAGTGCAGTGCCTCTCTGATTCGTTGACGGTGCTGAGAACATTGGCGAACAATGGGCACAAAGTAAGCAAGGAAAAATTGCAATTCTGCCAGCAAAAGGTAGAGTATTTGGGGAGGGTACTAGAAGGGAAAACCTGACATGATAAAAGCCGTGGATCAAACAAAGCCCAGTGCCCCGCTGACCTGGACCCCCGTTGGGCGGGCAGCATTTGAACTACTGAAGAGTGCACTTGCATCAGCCCCAGTGCTAGCAAGTCCAGACTACAGTAAGCCCTTTCATCTGTATGTGTCTGAAAGAAAAGGGTTCGCATCAGCCATACTAATGCAAGAAGAACAAGTTGTGGGAAAACAGCCAATTGCATACTTTAGTACCACACTCGATAATGTTGAAAAAGGCATGCCCCCATGTTACCGGGCAAGCTCAGCCGCAGCATTTGCATACCAAAAAGCATCCACAATCACAATGGGGCACCCAGTAACCTTGTACACGTCACATGCGCTACACGCTCTATTAACTAGCCAGGCGTTTGTAATAACTAATGCGCGGTGCACAGGCTATGATGTCATTCTCTTAGCTCCAGAATTGACAATCGAATGGTGTAGCACAGTTAACCCAGCCGAGAGAATGGTGCTCCCAATTGATGGAACTCCACACTGCTGTACAGAATAAGCCGAAAAATTCCTAAAAGCACGTTCAGATTTGATGGCAAACCCTCTACCGGGAGCACAAAACGTGTTCTTTGTAGACGGATCCTGCTATCGCACAGTGGACGGTTGCAAGGCAGGGTATGCCGTAGTACAGTATAACGGGGACACAGGAAAATATGAGTCAGTCGTAGAAACAACAGTTCCCCAACCATGTTCAGCCCAGTTAGCAGAAATCAAGGCACTCACAGCTGTGTGCAAACTAGGGACAGGAAAGACATGCACAATCTACACTGATTCGGCGTGCGCATATGGAGTATGCCACATGTTTGGTCCAATATGGGCCCAGAGAGGGTTCCAGAGAGTGGATGGCTCAACCCTTCTGCATGGCCCAGCAATATCGGAATTGCTTGCTGCAATACAGCTACCTGAAAAGCTGGCTATAGTAAAATGCAAAGCTAACAAAACTGATTCCACAATGGTGACTAACGGTAACACAGCTGCTGACGAAGCAGCCAAAAGAGCAGCAGTAGGAGATGATTCTGTAAAAGTCATGATGCAGGCAGGAGAATCAGAGGGAGAAGAGACAGAGATGAGAGAAACAGAAGGAATGTCAGAGGACAATCTTAGAGAGTGCCAAGAGGCAGCAAGCCCAGAGGAGATGGAGCTATGGAAGAAACGCGGAGCTATTAGAGAACCCGACACAGGACTTTGGAGAAGTATAGATGGAGCATGGGTAGCTCCGTTGGCATTGTTGCCAATGCTGATCAAGGAAGCACATGGGGTGGATCACTGCAAGAGGCGAGTGGTCATTGATACCATACGTAAAGAATGGTGGTCACCATATTTGTCCAATATGGTAGATAAGGCACTGAGAGTGGGCGCAGTATGTGCAGAATGAAACGTGAGAAAGCATTTCACAGCCCCAATAGGTCACATTCCCGAGCCGCAAGGCCCGTTTCGACATCTAATGATGGATTTTGTTGATATGGTAGACAGAAAAGAAGGATGCCGCTACATTCTGGTTGTTGAATATCTCTTTAGTCGATAGGTGGAGGCCACCGCCACAAGAAACAATGACGCAAAGACAGTGGCAAAGTTCTTGTGTAGGGAGGTGATTCCGCGTTTTGGCGTACCAGACAAATTGAGTTCAGATAATGGTCCGCACTTTGCGAATGATGTTATCAAGGCAATAACAGAGGCGCTTCACATAAAACAGTGAATGGGATGCGTGTATCACCCCCAGTCACAGGGAAAGGTAGAAAGGGCGAATGGCATATTGAAGGCAAAGATTGGGAAGATTTGCACAAGCACAAATTTGACATGGGTTCAGGCGCTACCCCTAGCACTGATGAAAATGCGTATGCAGACAAATCGCATGACACACTTGACCCCACATGAAATGGTCACAGGGCGTCCCATGCCAATGGCATTTACACGGGGCCCCTACAAGGGACCCTCATTGGAACAGCTGGAAAGAGAAATGTCAAGTTATGTCAAACACTTAACCCAAATCCACAGAACTCTGTATTCGCAGGTCCAGCAGGCTATTCACGGAGAGGACGTGACTGACGAGATACTTCAACAAGTGGAACCAGGTGACTACGTGTACATTAAGGTCTTCAAGAGGAAAAACTGGGCGCAGCCCCGCCAAGAAGGACCATTCAAAGTAGTGTTAGCCACACCCACTGCAGTCAAGGTGGAGGGTAGGGAGTACTGGTACCACTTGAACCATTGCTGTCATGCCCCTGGCGTAGAACCAGCCAAAAAGGCAACTAGGGCAAAAAAGAAAAAGGAGGAGCCGGAAACTGACTCAGAGGAGGATTATCCGGACGCACCTGGGCCCTCGTCACGAATACGGCCCGCACAAGGTACACGCTCACAGACACGGCGTGTTTCACCACAGCAGGATAGTGACTCCTCCCCAGCATTCTCCGAGAAGACAGGAGGACCGCCACCACAGAGTAGCGACCCAGTTCCAGTGGTCTCCAAGGATTCAAGGGAGACACCAGAATCAGAACCTCCTGGTCCCCTGACAGAGCCTGAAGCGATCGACCAGGGCTCCCCACCAGTTTCTCACATTGTAGTAACACCAAGTCCAGACCCCATGTCAGGGACGCAGCCCCCGACAACAGAGACCACAGTCCCGTCACCAGAGCAGGACCCTGGGGAAGGGTCAAGTTCAAATGATGTGAGGTTATTGCTGGAAGAGGGACAACGCCTGGGAGTAAGTCCGGAGGACTCAAGCCAGGATCCCCTGCAGTGGACTCTTGACCTGCAGCGGACTCTTGACCTTGACCTCTTGACTCTTGCCAGCCCAAACAATAGATCTTGACGAGCTGCGTGACACTCTTAATTACGATGCATATTTCACACAAGATTAAAAACACCTGGACGGACCAGGGCTGGACAAGCCAACACATTATGATAGCGGCCGCTGTCGTAGTGGTGGTTCCAGGAATTATGTGGGTCATATTGACCGGTGGAGGACAGTCTTCTCCAGCAGCGCAGAGATATAACCACACTCTTACCCACCCGCCTAACAGATCTAGGCGCAGCATGGGCATGGGGCAGGCATACATGGGTGGCAGATTAGTGTATCAGACTCCTACGGTAGTCCACGACGTACCTACGGTGTACTTGAATCAGAGCAGAGCCCAGATAGCAGTTCAGAATCATTTAAAGTGTGCTGTGAGTCTCCTCGTCCATGGTAACAAAACAGAACCATTGAAGCCACGGTTTAAGTCTAACCAGAAATACTTTATGATGTAGTCCTTTGACCTTTGACCTTTGACTATGTAGCACCCCTTATAGTACTACAGTGTTAATGGTAGCCGCTTCAGTACATCTGTGCTGCAGGCCACCTCCAATGACAGGGAATATAAGGCAAGAATATATGTTCCACTATGGTGCCCAGGTTTAGAGCTCCGACAGGCAGAAATAGACTTCTGGATGAGTTGCAGGCAGGACACCGACTGTACTACTGGAGACTCAAAGGCCTATATGGCGCAGGGCTCTGAGTATGCAGACCTTGTGAAAAATGTTAGCTCTTGTGCCTATTCTGATTCTGACACAGACACGGATTCTCAGAACTTATTTCATCAGTGGCTTCAGGACAGAGCCCGACAGGTGTCCACAAACAGTACATGTGTGGTCTGCCATGACCGTTCTCACTGCCCCTTAAACGTCATGCCCACACGAGGCATTGCTGAGTGTGCAAATCCACCCTACAACTCTTCTTACTTGTGTCCCGTTTTGTGTCTTCTGGGCTCCACAGCTAGAACGCACGGTCCTGATTGGATGGATAACGAGCTCCTCCTGCATATTCCGCCCTGAGAAAACTCCTCTTCCCACTGACATGTATGTTCAAGTCCACCCAGGACAAATGTTTCCACTATGTATAACACTCTCGTGGAGCTGTGGAACTTGGGATGTTGGAAAAATCTGCATGCCATGCGATTATAGAGGCCCATCACCCCATAGTTAATGTGGCACACTCCTGTAGTCCTCCACAATATGGCTGTGTACCAAAATCCATTGTATAACTATGCATACAAGAGGGCTGGAGAAGAGGAAGCCTAACAGAGCCCCCCCCTAAGGCACGGCTCCCGAAGCGCCGCAAGTTCCATCTACTTTGGTGGACCTGGGTCCCTGGGCAGGATCCTAACCTCTGCCCTCCAGGACCTGAGGCTGGTGATGTCCAGTGTCCCGTGACCAGAGCAGAGCGTGGCGGGTTTTTCTTGCGAACTTGGACGAGAACTTGGACGAGAACTTGGACGAATCCCTGGTCTGGATTTCGGAGCTGTGCGTGACCTGGTGCTTGGCCTGGATCTCAGAGCTGCACGTGACCTGGTGCTGGGCCTGGATCTCAGAGCTGCGTGTGACCTGGTGCTGGGTCTGGATCTCGGAGCCGCATGCGACCCGGTGCTGGGCCTGGATCTCGGAGCTGCGAGTGACCTGGTGCTTGACCCGGAGCTTGACCTCGAACCAGGATCGGAGTCGGCTCTGGAACCAGGATCGAAGTCGGCTCTGGAACCAGGATCGGAGTCCGCTTTGGCACCTGGATCAGAGACAGGCTGGGAAAAATATTCGGAGAAAGGCTCGGAAACAGCCTGGGAGAAAGTCTCGGAAACAGCCTGGGAGAAAGGCTTGGAAACAGACTTCGAGACAGACTTGGAAACAGACTTCGAGACAGACTTGGAATCAGACTTCGAGACTGACTTGGAAACAGATTTTGAGACTGACTTGGAAACAGACTTCGAGACTGACTTGGAAACAGACTTGGACACTGGACAGAGAATTAGGTTAGACCCAGAACCATAAACAGATTCAAAAACTTGGTTGGAAACAGAGCTGGAAATTAAATTAGTGACAGGGCTGGAGACAGGGCTGGAAACAGAGCTGGAAAATAAATCAGAGACAGGGCTGGAAATTAAATTGGAGACAGTTTCTGAAACTGGACTGGCTGCGGAGCTAGGAAAGTAATTAGAGACAGTGGAGGATACAGTGGAGGAGACAGTGGAGGAGACAGTGGAGTGAGCTGGGTTGGAAACGGAGCTGGAAGTGGAGCTGGGAGTTAAATCAGCCTCCGAACTGAGAATGAGAGCAAAGACAGCATTGGAGATTGGGCTGGAGACAGAGGAAGGGACAGAGGAGGAGACAGGGCTGGGGACAGAGGAGGAGACAGGGATGGAGACAGGGCTGGAGACAGAGGAGGAGACAGGGCTGGAGACAGAGGAGGAGACAGGGCTGGAGACAGAGGAGGAGACAGGGCAGGGCCCTTACCAGGGCAGTCTTTGTATTACTCTAAAAGAATAAATTATTCTTCTGGCCACGAAGCATAGTTAATTCTTAATTAAAAGAAATATAGCGCGTAGCAAAGAGCAACGTTAAAAGTGAACCTGGCCATGAATAAAGCCAGAGACGAGCCAGCGTTATAACCATGGATTTTAATAACTACGTAAAACTACTGATATACACAACTAGGTATAAACAAATAATACATATATATATATATCCTTTTGTTTCTTTCACTTACCCTGTATATATATATATATATATATATATACAGGGTAAGTGAAAGAAACAAAAGGAAAAATGATGAAAATAACAGAATGGCAGAACACACAACAGTAATTTGTGAACTTCACCTTCAACAGGGGCACTGGCTTAAAAGGACACCCCTATAGATCAATTAAAATTTATACTTGCATTACTTTTATGCCGTTCACGAGGGTTCTTGGTTTGTAGATTTAGCGAAGAGTTTGCTGAATCTTCCACGTCGGTAAACTTGGGGTGAACAGAGTTGGGTCTCGCCAAAGTAGAAAGAAGAAAGAAAACGGTAATTTCCACGTGGTTTAACGAGACAAAGGAGAGTCCGGAGGAGTACCGGAAAAAGGAGGCGGAAGAGAGCAAGTCCGCGAGAGAGAGAGAAAAAATTTAACTCAAAGTAAAGACAAAGAAGAAAGTAAAGTGAGGAAGTAAAGTGTAGGTAAAGTGTAGGTAAAGAGAAGAAGGGTAAAAAGAAGAAGAGTAAGAAGAAGAAGCTAAAAAGGAAGAAGTATAGAGGAACGCGTGTCGTGGTCTTTCATGGACAATGCCAACGTCCATGCCTCTCTGAGCTGCTGGCGAATCCAGAGAGAGATGAGAAAGTTCTGGGGGGAGAACGTTCTTGGTCTGTCCCAGAGAGGGTCGCATGTCAAGGCAGGGTTTTAATAAGTTTGGATTCGGATGAAATATGGAAAAATATAGAATGATACATCCTGTCGTCCTATAGTATAGTCATTAACTGGCATATTACGAGACAATGATTTTGGTACCAAACTTTAAGAGGTTTATGATATCATGGACAGTGAAGGATCATTAGACATGTTTACAGACAGCTTAAAATTAGCTTCTCGCTCAAACTATCTAAAATCACTATAGTTAGGTTATCTAGACACACAACACTTGCATATATGAATACATTATAACTATCTAGAAATATGATTATATGTTACATTCAAGAGACATTTTCACTGTGTGTGCGTGAGTGTGTGTATGTCCAGAAGAGGGAGCTGGTGTTCTTCTAATGTCCCACCGGTCTTTGGTCACCTCAGAGTGACATTTAGGGAGGACGTTTTCCTTGCAAGACCTGTTTGCTCCGATGTTAATCTATGTGGTCATAAACAGAGATTAGTTCAGAGATTTACAGGCCCTTGGTCGGAGTTTTGGTTGACCCCTGCTGATGAACCTAATCGTGAAGTCTTCCAGAAGTTCACACCCGTTAGGTCATGAAAGGTTTCTTTTATTGCAGGTGTAAGTCCTGTGTGAGTTCCAAGGAGTCTTTTGCATTCCAAAGGGCATCTGGCAACAGGAGGCCTCTCGGGGTTACTCTCGGTCACCTGAGTGGTGAAAATTTTTTATGCTCCGTTTGGGTTAATTCAGAAATCAGTTTGGGCACTGTCATAAGTTACACCAGACAAAGAGAGTTCATCCCGCCAACAAATCCAACTTCCTTATTGGCCCATAGCCCAAAGAGGCATGTATGTTGGTATTGTCTTTAAAACAACACAACGCTTTGAAATTCTCTCTCTTCAGTCTCATTTCCCTCTCTTCTTCAACTCTTCACTTCAACTTGACACTCTTTCCGGCTTCTCTCCCCCTGGGCCACGTGCCCCGGGAAGAGGAAGCCAGGATTTCTCTCTCTCCCAGACAAAAGATGCAACCGCCTCACGGACCACGCCTTTTCAAACGGCACAACGAACCAGCGAACTCTACACGACATTGCGCAAACTTTCATACCGAAGCCATGCAAGTATAGTTAATGGATCTATATCTGCGTTTAAGATTGTACCCCTGTTTACAGTTGATTTAAGTTCCTTGCTGGTTTTGAAAAAGGCTAATTAGTTGTGTTTTTGTCTGCCATTCCCTTTATTTCATTACTTTCTCTCTATACCTTTTCTTTCCTTGTATATAGATGTACATATGTATGTTTTGCTTAGAGTTAGTCGTGTGTATCCATAGTTACATCTAGTTATTAAAATCTATCCATGCTTGATTGTCTCTGTTTTGGTCACGTGATGGCTCCCTTAAATGCTGCGAGCCTCGCTACGCTCTCTTGAAACGGAGTTTTCCTTCCTGGCCAGAAGGATAAACTCCCTCATTAGAGTTCATAATTCCAAACTAGACTACAGCTAATACTAAAAGCTGATCTAGACCACATATATAGTCATAATTAATTATAATCCGTTGTAGTTCATTATCTATAGGTATATGTGCACATACATGAATTCCCTTTCATGGCTGATGTATATTTATAACTGGTCACAAAACGTGTTGATTAGACATATAGATATATTTCACGCCATTCGAGCTAATTCCTTATATAAATTGGAGAATACATTTAAACATGTTAAACATCTTTTAATTCGTTACATGAATTGTAACTGGTGGAGAATATTTTTAAACATTGCAGATTCATCCGATTTACTACACATTCTGGTAGATAAGGCGGGCTGGCTTTAAAACTCGTCCCCCTTTAAAATGGTGCGTTGAATCCAAGCGTGCGCTTCTGTTTCGTTTTTCATGTTTAAAGTTGATCCATTACATTATTCTGGTGGAAAAGAACAATGCTAGTAATGATTGATTCGTTACATATTTTGGTGGAGATGCGGGCACGCATTAAAACTCGTCTCCTTTAAATAGGTGCTTCGAATCCAAGCATGTGCTTCTGTTTCGTTTTCATGTTTAAAGTCGATCCATTACATTATTCTGGTGGAAAAGAATAATGCTACTAATGATTGATTCGTTACAATAGTAAAATATCATGTTATATCATGTGTATGCACATAGAGGACTGATGAGAAATCAAAATGACACCATACATGCTATGACAGATGACTTTCTTCATGTTACATTTGACTTTTTTCACCGTTTCACACTTTATTATGACATGATGTATGTTTTTGTAAATAATCATATTTCGTGTTATTTTAGGTCAGAGATATGTCTAACAGATCATAGTGTAACGTCTGAACATTTCAAACTGATTTCTGAATCAGCCTGGATCTAGCAAAGAAGTTTCTCTGTGTCTTTGAGCCATGAATCCTTTCCTGTAACCCCCCTCTGGTCTTCACCAGATGCCTTTGGAATGCGACACGAACCCCCTCTTCAGACACGCACACACACACTTCACTTTTCTCTCTATTTCTCGCGGACTTGCTCTCTTCCGCCTCCTTTTTCCGGTGCTCCTCTGGACTCTCCTTTGTCTCGTTAAGCCACGTGGCAATTACCGTTTTCTTTCTTCTTTCTACTTTGGCGAGACCCAACTCCGTTCACCCCGAGTCTACCGACGTGGAAGATTCAGCAAACTGCTCGCTAAATCTACAAACCCAGGACAGTCGTGAACAGCATAAAATTAATGCAAGTATAAATTTTAATTGATCTATAGGGGTGTCCTTTTAAGCCAGAGCCCCTGTTGAAGGTGAATTTCAATTCATTGCTGATTCTCGAGGTTAAACTGTTGTGTGTTCTGCCATTCTGTTATTTTCATCATTTTTCCTTTTGTTTCTTTCACTTTATATATGTGTTATTTGTTTATACCTAGTTGTGTATATCAGTAGTTTTACGTAGATATTAAAATCCATGGTTATCACGCTGGATCGTCTCTGTTTTTACTCATGGCAAGGTTCACTTTTAATGTTGCTCTTCGCTACGCACTGTATTTCTATTAACTTAGAATAAACTATGCTTCATGGCCAGAAGAATAATTTATTCTTTTAGAGTAATACGAAGACTGCCCTGGTAAGTTTGGTGGACAAACAGATCAAGCTGCTTCGCATTTAATTCTAAAGCTAGACTACAGTAATTAATATAACATTCCCTTTCATGGTCGACTTATAACCATAACTAATCAGAACACACTTCGATTAGAGCTATAGATATATTTCACCCATTTGAGCTAGACTCGCTACACTGGTCTCAGACCTGGATTTGCATGTCCAGGGAGGAGGCTCTTTAAACCATATTATGTGTGAAATTAAGAAAAAGCATGAAATAATGTATCCCATTGCAATATGATATGCATAATCAATCAGGGTATCTCTAGACGATTAACCTCATACCAAATTCGATGGATTTGTAAAGAATATTACAAGTAAAACATGGTTACAGATATTTAAAATAATATCCTAAGTGAAAACTATCTAAAATCATTATAGTTATGTTACATAAACACACAATATATGCAAACACGAAAACATCACACTATTTGGACATTGAATACATATGTAATTACATATAATTACATGTTACATTGAAAAGAGAATCTGTGTGTGTGTGATTTGTGTGTGTGTGTGTGTCTGAAGAGGGGGGATCATGTCGCATTCCCGATGGCATCTGGTGAAGACCAGAGGGGGGTTACAGGAAAGGATTCATGGCTCAAAGACACAGAGAAACTTCTTTGCTAGATCCAGGCTGATTCAGAAATCAGTTTGATACGTTCAGACGTTACACTATGAAATGTTAAACATGTCTCTGACCTAAAATAACACGAAATATGATTGTTTACAATAACATACATCTCAGTTTACAATAACATACATCTCCTCAGTCCTCTATGTGTGAGCTTCAGGCACCTTAAGCGCTATACAGCGAATTTCAAGCGTCTGCGAGCAAAGGAAACGTGTTTTTCTAAAAAAACGTATGTTTTCACTTCGGTGATGCAATCTAATATAACAAATTTCACTTCTTTATAACATGATATGATTCTATGATATGTTAGACATGTCTCTGACCTAAAATAACACAAAATATGGTTGTTTAAAATAACATATATCATGTCATAATAAAGTGTGTAAATGTGAAAAAAAGTCAAATTTAACATGAAGAAAGTCATCTGTCATAACGTGTGGTAAAATTATGTTTTCTCATCAGTCCTCAATGTGCATACACGTGTACACTTGAGGTACCTAAAGCGCTATACAGCAAATTCCAAGCGTTTGCGAGCAAAGGAAACGTGTTTTTCTAAAAAAACGTATGTTTTCACATCAGTGATGCAATCTAATATAACAACTTTCACTTCTTTATAATATGATATGTTACTATGATATGTTAGACATGTCTCTGACCTAAAATAACACGAAATATGATTGTTTACAATAATATACATCATATATAAAGTGTGAAACGGTGAAAAAAGTCAAATTTAACATGAAGAAAGTCATATTGTTAGGTTTCCTCTCCTCCAGCTCTCGCTATGCTGCAAAGAGTAGCGAGTGGCATACTTCCGCACTCCACTGCGCGCATTCCAGCGCTATTCAAAAACTCTCCGATGGACGTTTCATTCATGAACTCACGTTTTGTTTACCTCTGCCATGTGTTCCCATGTTTTTGTTCATGTCATGTCTCCGCCTTCTGTGTTTCCCCATGTGCGTTTATGTTTTCGTTCGTGTCATGTCTCCGCCTCCTCATTTCTCATTGGTTCATGTTTATTGATGTCAGGTGTTATTGATTGGGGCATGTGATTTATGTCTTTAAATACGCCGCTCCGTGTCTGCTTCAGGGCAGAGTATTAGCTGTGTTTAACCTTGCGCTTTTATTTCCGAAGCTCGTAATTCGTGGTTTCTAGACCACCTCCTAGCCTTGCACTTTTATTTCCGAAGCTCATAATTCGTGGTTTCCAGACCACCTCCTAGCCTTGCACGTTTATTTCCGTAGCTCGTAATTAGTGGTTTCCAGACCACCTCCTAGCCTTGCGCATTTATTTCCCTGTGTTTTATGGATTTACTACCCGTTGTGGATTACTGTGTTTCATTTTTGGATTACTGACTCTTCGGCTAAGTACATTCTCATTTGGATTACTTTTACCTTTTTTGGATTACTGCCTCCTCCGCTAACTACATTATTATTTTGGATTATTGTTACTCTTTTGTTCGTGGATTTATGTTTGATGGTGTTTTTTGTGTTCACTTAATTTTGAACTTCCTTTTTCTATTAAACTGACGTTTCCCCTGCGCTTGCATCCTGACTCCCTCATTCTACTACACATCACGTGTCGTAACACATATGTCATAACATGTGTGGTAACATTATGGTTTCTCATCAGTCCTCTATGTGCATACATATGTGTGCGCTTCAGGCACCTAAAGCGCTATAGAGCGAATTTCAAGCGTCTGCAAGCAAAGGAAACGTGCAAGGCAATGAAAAATAATTCATTTCATTAACATGTCATCAGGTGGAAAAAAAGCACATACATCACTTAATCTTAGCCAGAAACCTGCCACTGGGTTTCGTGTCTTGCAGCTAGAACATGGAACCCAGCAGATTCCAATACAAGCAATATGACATCACAAGGGCCACAGTCATGTGACTGGCTTTCTCTTTCTAGCGGCAAGAAGTTAGAACCCAGCAGATTCTAATAGAAGCAATATGACATCACAAGGGCCAGAGTCATGTGACTGGCGCGGGAAAGAACTCAGTTATGTAAGCCCAGTCCTGACAGTTCCAAGACAGCTTTAACAATGAGTGAGCGGGGGAAATAGTGGCTACTTCAAGAAGTGATTGTGAAACTAGACAGATCATTTATTTATGTATTTATTTATTTATTTATTTATTTATTTATTAACAAATAAATGTATTTATTTATTCATTTACTGTATTTATTATTATTTTTTCATGTCAGAGACATGACACAAAACAAAACATGACCACGTGGGGAAGCACAGGAGGCGGAGACATGACGTGAACGAAAACATGAGCACATGGCAGAAGTAAACAAAACGTGAGTCTATGAATGAAACATCCATCGGAGAGTTTTTGAATGGCGCTGGAATGCGTGCAATGGAATGCGGAACTATGCCACTCACCATTCCTTGCCGAGTCGCGAGCGCTAGAGAAGGGGAAACCTAACAGAGCCCCCCCCTCCCAAGGCGCGGCTCCCAAAGCGCCGCAAGTTCCATCCACTTTGGTGGACCTGGGCCCCTGGGCCGGATCCTGACCTCTCCCCTCCAGGATCTGAGGCTGGTTATGTCCAGTCTCCCGTAACCAGAGCAGAGCGTGTCGGGTTTTCCTTTGGAACTTGGATGAGACCTTGGACGAGAACTTGGACGAGAACTTGGACAGATGCCTGGTCTGGATTTTGGAGCTGCGCGTGACCTGGTGCTGGGCCTGGATCTCGGAGCTGCGCATGACCTGGTGCTGGGCCTGGATCTCGGAGCTGCGCGTGACCTGGTGCTTGACCCGGAGCTTGACCTGGAGCTTGACCTGGAGCTTGACCTTGAGCTTGACCTGGAACCAGGATCGGAGTTGGCTCTGGAACCAGGATCGGAGTCGGCTCTGGAACCAGGATCGGAGTTGGCTCTGGAACCAGGATCAGAGTCGGCTCTCACACCTGGATCGGAGTCAGCTTTGGCACCTGGATCAGAGTCAGCTTTGGCACCTGGATCAGAGACAGGCTTGGAAACAGACTCAGAGAAAGGCTTGGAAACAGACTTCGAGACAGACTTGGAAACCGACTTCGAGACAGACTTGGAAACAGACTTCGAGACAGACTTGGAAACTGGACAGAGAACTCGGTTAGACCAAAAACCATAGACAAAATCAAAAACTTGGTTGGAAACAGCATTGGAAATTAAATTGGAGACAGGGCTGGAGACAGGGTTGGAGACAGAGGAGGAGACGGAGGAGACAGAGGAGTGAGCTGGGTTGGAAACGGAGCTGGGAGTTACATCAGACGCTGAACTGAAAAGGAGAGCAAAAACATCCAGAAATTAAACCTATGTAGCTAGCAACGAAATCAGGAACTGGACTTGGAACTGAACTAGGAACTGGGCTAGGAACTGGGTCGGAACCAGGACTTGGACATGAAACTGAACTAGGAACTGGACTTAGAACTGGACTAGAAAAAAGACTAGAAACAGGGTTGGAACCTGGACTTTGACATGAAACTGAACTAGGAACGGGATGAGGAACTGGACTGGAACTGGGAATGGGAGCAGGACTGGGAACAGGATTGGGAGCAGGACTGGGAACAGGACTGGGAACCTGACTGGGAACAGGATTGGGAGCAGGACTGGGAACAGGACTGGGAACTTGACTGGGAACCTGACTGGGAACTGGATCAGAGATTGGCCTTGGACTAGGGCAAAAATCTGGACATGGACTTGGACATGGACTGGAATTAGGGCAGGAACCTGGACAAGTCCATACTTGGACATGGACTGGGATTAGGGCAGGAACCTGGACATGGACTTGGACTAGCTTGAGAAGAGGTCATCCCATGGACATCAGAGATGGACAGGGCAGGAGTGGAGGTTTCTTCTCGAACCTCTGATGAGAACACAGCTTGGGCGGAGGTCTCCTCGTGGACCTCCGGTGTAAGCAGGCCAGGAGAGGAGGTTTCCTCTTGAATCTCTGGCTGCTGCTTGGGGCTGGAGGTCACCATGTTAACATCCCTGAGCAGCTCCGCAGTGGAGACCTTCTGCTGGGCCTCTGGCTGGAGCTCAGGGCTGGAGGTCGCCACGTTAACCTCCTTGAGCAGTTCCTCTGTGGAGACCTTCTGCTGGGCCTCCAACTGGAGCTCAGGGCTGGAGGTCGCCACATTAACCTCCTTGAGCAGCTCCCTTGAGGAGACCTTCTGCTGGGCCTCCAACTGGAGCTCGGGGCTGGAGGTCACCATGTTAACCTCCAGGAGCAGCTCCCTTGAGGAGACCTCCTGCTGGGCATCCTGCTGGAGCTCGGGGCTGGAGGTCGCCACGTTAACCTCCCTGAACAGCTCCGCTGTGGAGACCTTCTGCTGGGCCTCCGGCTGGAGCTCGGGGTTGGAGGTCGCCACGTTAACCTCCAGGTGTAGCTCCGCTGTGGAGACCTTCTGCTGGGCCTCTGGCGGGAGGTCGGGGCTGGAGGTCGCCACGCTAACCTCCTGTGGTAGCTCCGTGGAGGAGACTTTGAGGGAGCCCTCCTGTGGAGCCGCTTATGCACCCGTCAGCTGCCCTTGAAGCAGCCTTGGGAGCAGAAGTAGCTGCTCCTGACTCCCTGGTTCCTGCAGGTGGGACACTGCAGGATGGCTGGTCGAGTGCATCCATCAGTGGCACACTCCTGGGTTAGGGGATGAAAGTTGTAGGCTGCCACGTTAGCCCGCTTACTCTCATAGTACTCCAGGAACGTTTGACTAGGTCGGTCGCCCAGACAATCCTTCCCCAAAAAGGTCCTGAGGTCGGGTTGGAAGTCTGGGCTTCCGAACACCTGGACCAGTAGATCCACAAAGCCCGAAACTGTTTGGAGCTGCGGGGATCTACTGGTAAGGTGAAGCTTCGCCCAGTGGTGAGCAGAGCCGATCAGACGAGAGAGGAGGAACCCAACCACTCTTCTTCGTTGGGTTTGGGGTCCTCCAAGCTCAAAAAAATGAAGCTGCGCCTGCAAAACGTGGCATTGTGGCCAAGTGGAAAAACCATCATACCCGTCCGGGGGATGAATGAAATTCCACTGAGGAAAAAACATAGAATTAATAGCAGGCATTTTAATTGTGGCGTGGCAGGGCGTTGCATGGCGTGGCGTCGCTTTCTCCACTGCATCCATTTTTTGCCAAAGTGTTCTGTTAAGACCCGTAGGGAAAAGGAGAGAAGCAGGATGCATGGAAGGGGAAAGTGGTCAGTTTAATAGGAACAGTTCAAAATAATCACAAACAGAAAGGACTTCATACAACATAAATACATCAATAGGAATGTCACCGTTATCCAAAGAAGGTAGAACTAATCCAAATAAGAAACACAATAAAATACATGCTAGGCTAGACGGTGGTCTTGGAACCACGAACTATGAGCTAAGGAAAATAAATGCGAGGCTAGAAAGGAGGTCTGGAAACCACGAATTACGAACTAAGGAAAATAAACGCGAGGCTAGAAAGGCGGTCTGGAAACCACGAGCTAAGGGAAAAAAGCGCACGGTTAAACACATCTAAGTTAAACTAACGCTAATACTCTGCCCCGAAGCAGAAACGGAGCGGCCTATTTAAAGACATAATAATCACATGTCCAAATCAATGACAGCTGAAACTAATTATTATCCCATGAACACGAACCAATGAGAAAACGGGGCAGAGACATGACACAAAACAAAACATGACCACGTGGGGAAACACAGGAGGAGGAGACATGACGTGAACAAAAACATGAGCACATGGCAGAAGTAAACAAAACGTGAGTCTATGAATGAAATATCCATCGGAGAGTTTTTGAACGGCGCTGGAATGCGTGCAATGGAATGCGGAAGTATGCCACTCGCCATTCCTTGCCGAGTCACGAGCGCTAGAGAAGGGGAACTTAACATATGGTACTTAAAAAAAAAAAACATTTTTTAAAAATGGAACAGATGTACATTATAAAGTTTTCAGCTCTACTTATGAAAAAAGGAGGGGACATAAGAGGTTTTATTACAGATTATAGCCCATATCTAACTGAAATCAAAGCCTACTCTAAGTAAAGATTCAAAATAGTAAACTCCTAAGTCTCGAGAATGTTTGGGCAAGTAAACGAAAAAGAATTCCTTTCATAAACATGTCATCAGGTGAAAAAACAGCACAAATATCACTTAATCTTAGCCAGAAAACTGCCATTGGCTTTTTCTTTCTGGAAGCAAGAATTTGGAACCCAGCAGATTGTAATAGAAGCAATAGAACATCACAAGGGCCAGAGTCATGTGACTGGCTTTCTCTTTCTAGCAGCTAGAAGTTAGAACCCAGCAGATTCTAATAGAAGCAATATGACATCACAAGGGCCAGAGTCATGTGACTGGCACGGGAGAGAACACAATGATGTAAGCCCAGTTCTGACAGTTCCAAGACAGCTTTAATAGTGAGTGAGTGGGGGAAATAGTTGCTACTTCAAGAGGTGATTGTAAAACTAGACAGATAATTTATTTATTTACTTATTTGTTTGTTTATTTATTAATAAATAAATGTATTTATTTATTCATTTACTGTATTTATTATTATTTTTGCTCCTGTAGAAGAAACAAGCAATTTCACATATGGCACTTAAAAAAAAAAAAAAAAAAAAAACTGCACATACATCACTTAATCTTAGCCAGAAAACTGCCATTGGCTTTTTCTTTCTAGCAGCAAGAACTTGGAACCCAGCAGATTCTAATAGAAGCAATACGACATCACAAGGGCCACAGTCATGTGACACATGATTTACATACACACACAGACAGTGAATTGTCACTCCAGGCCACATTGTCTCTCAGAGATGTCTCTCTAACTCTCTAATCCATTAGAGGCTAGTTAAAGGCAATCATCCGAGTATGTTGTTGTATTAGCATGCTAATCCCAGCAGAAACTCTCTGTTTACCCTATGCTAATGTGCTAGCTCTCAGACAATAGGCAGTTAAGGATCTATTGTGTTAAAGCTAATCTGTGCTAATAGTGCAGTGATGTAGTCAGTGTTGAGTGTCCAGCTGGAGAGATTTAAATAAATCAGGCTTGATTAGTCTGGATTAAAAAAAAAGAAAAAAAAAAGCCAGTTTTACTGGAGCGGGGAAGCTAATCATTTAATTAGCTAATGTACAGATATATTAGCATACAGAAGCTCAGGAGCTAAGCTAGCGCGACTATCGCTAGCAATATCATCCTGACAAAAATTATTGGAAAGTTTTTAGTGTACAGAAAAATTGTACCATACAGGGATGTTTATGTAAAATTTATGGAAGGTGTGTGTGTGTGTGTGTGTGTGTGTGTGTGTGTGTGTGTGTGTGTGTGTGTGTGTGTGTGTGTTTGACAGACGTGGAATGACAATCAGCTGACTGATAAAGCAAACAGAGACGAGTGCTGTCTCCCTCACTGTAACCTCTAACCTCACACACACACACACACACACACACACACACACACACACACACACACACACACACACACACACACACACACACACACACACACACATTCCTCCTGGCTCCAGATGCTGTCAAACATCTTGTACATGTGCCCTCAGAACAGGAGAGTGTGTGTGTGTGTGTGTGTGTGTGTGTGTGTGTGTGTGTGTGTGTGTGTGTGTGTGTGTGTGTGTGTGTGTGTGTGTGTGTGTGTGTGTGTGTGTGTGTGTGTGTGTGTGTGTATCTGTGTCTGTGTTCAAGTTAAAGTTCAAGTTCAGTTTATTTGTATAGCGCTTTTAACAATGGACATTGTCCCAAAGCAGCTTTACAGAAGTATGTAAATTCAGGACATAGATTTTAAATTCATGAATTTATCTGCAGTGAGCAGCCAGAGGCGACGGTGGTGAGGAAAAACTCCCTGAGATGATATAAGGAAGAAACAAACCTTGGTGGACGCCTGAAGGTGGGGGGTGACAGCATCCAGGCATCCCAGTTCACCACAACACATTATGCCTGTGAGACTTCTAGATCTGCTCCTTTACCTAAGGAAAAAATTGATTAAACAAATATGTTTTCAGCCTGGACTTAAACACTGAGACTGTGTCTGAGTCCAGAACACTAATTGGAAGGCTGTTCCATAACTGTGGGGCTTTGTAAGAGAAAGCGCTTCCCCCTGCTGTAGCCTTCACTATTCGAGGTACCGACAAATAGCCTGCACCTTTTGATCGAAGTAGGCGTGGCGGATCAAAAAAGACCAAAAGTTCGCTTAGTGCGAAGCCATTTAGTGCTTTATAAGTCAATAGTAGTATTTTATAATCAATGCGAAATTTCACTGGGAGCCAGTGCAGTGTAAGATAGGGGTGATGTGGTCATATCTTCTAGTTCTAGTAAGGACTCTTGCAGCTGCATTCTGGACTAACTGGAGTTTGTTTGTGCTCCTACTGGAACATCCAGACAGTAAGGCATTACAATAATCCAACCTAAAGGTGACGAAAGCATGAACTAATTTTTCTGCATCATGAAGTGACAATATATTTCTTATCTTAGCAATATTTCTGAGGTGAAAGAAGGCTATCCTAGTAATATTATCTACGTGGGCGTCAAAGGAAAGACTGGAGTCAAAAATCACACCAAGGTCTTTTACTGCTGCACATGATGCAACAGAAAGGCCATCCAGAGTTACTATGGAATCAGAAAACTTACTTCTAGCTGCATGTGGTCCTAGTATAAGTACTTCTGTCTTGTCAGAATTTAGTAAGAGGAACATCCACCGTCTAATGTCCTTTACACATTCCTCAACTTTATTAAACTGGTGTCTGTCATCTGGCTCTGCTGAAACATACAGCTGTGTGTCATCAGCATAACAGTGGAAGCTAATTCCATGTTTATGAATGATTTGACCCAGAGGTAGCATATATAAAGAAAAAAGCAGTGGGCCTAAACCGGAACCATGCGGTTTACCTCAGTATGCATAGAGAATTCACCATTTACATCTACGAACTGATAACGATCAGTCAAAAAAGACCTGAGCCAGGAGAGGGCCGCTCCCTTAATGCCAACAACATTTTCTAGTCTACCAAGGAGAATAGTATGATCAATTGTATCAAAAGCTGCACTAAGGTCAAGCAATACAAGCATGGAGACACAACCCTGATCAGAGGCCATCAGTAGGTCATTTAACACTTTAACTAGTGCTGTCTCAGTGCTATGAACAGGCCTAAATCCTGACTGATTCATTTCATGAATGGTATTCCTATTAAGGTACGAGCATAGCTGCTTTGCTACAACCTTTTCTAACATCTTGGAGATAAAGGGGAGATTTGATATTGGCCTATAGCTGTGATGTTGATGTGATGTTGATTCGATGTTGATGTGATGTTGACCTGATGTTGATTTGATGTTGCATATCATAGTATGTTATGTTCTACAAAAGTAGAAAGCGTCTTGGCAGCCCATCAAAAAAAAAAATCAAAACAAACCCCATGTTACAAAGAAATGTTTGTAACTCATGTTCCAAAGAAGTGTAATATGTTATATTTGAGCACGTCATATAAGTGTAAATATGCGTCTTTTTTTTTTTTTAGAAAAACACGTTTCCTTTGCTTGTAGACGCTTGAAACTCGCTGTATAGCGTTGTAAGCGCATGAAGCGCACCCATGTGTATGTACATAGTGGACTGAGGAGAAACCATAATGTTAACACATATGATAATATATGACTTGTCTTAATGTTAAATTTGACCTTTTTTCACCGATTCAAACTTTATTATGACATAAGGTCTGTTAATGTAAACAATCATATGTTTTGTTATTTCAGATCAGGGATATGTTTAACATATCATAGTATGTTATGTTTTACAAAAGTTGAAAGTGTCTTTGGCAGCCCTTCAAAAAAAAAATCAAAACAAACCCCATGTTACAAAGAAATGTAATATGTAATATAAGAGCACGTGCCATAAGTGTAAATATGCGTTTTTTAGAAAAACACGTTTCCTTTGCTCGTAGACGCTTGAAACTCGCTGTATAGCGTTGTAAGCGCATGAAGCGCACGCATGTGTATGTGCATAGAGTACTGATGAGAAACCATTATGTTAACACACATATGATGACAGATGATTTGACAATGTAAAATTTGACTTTTTTCACTTTTCACACTTTATTATAACATGATGTTTGGTATTGTAAACAATCATATGTTGTGTTATTTTAGGTAAGAGACGTGTCTAACATATCATACTATCATATCATGTTACAAAGAAATGTAATATGTAATATTAGAGCACGTGCCATAAGTGTAAATATGCGTTTTTTAGAAAAACACGTTTCCTTTGCTCGTAGACGCTTGAAACTCGCTGTATAGCGTTGTAAGCGCATGAAGCGCACCCATGTGTATGTACATAGAAGACTGATGAGAAACCATAATGTTAACACAAATATGATAATATATGACTTGTCTTAATGTTAAATTTGACCTTTTTTCACCGATTCAAACTTTATTATGACATAAGGTCTGTTAATGTAAACAATCATATGTTTTGTTATTTCAGATCAGGGACATGTTTAACAGTATGTTATGTAACATAGTATGTTATGTTCTACAAAAGTAGAAAGCGTCTTTGGCAGCCCTTCAAAAAAAAAAATCAAAACAAACCCCATGTTACAAAGAAATGTTTGTAACTCATGTTACAAAGAAATGTAATATGTAATATTAGAGCACGTGCCATAAGTGTAAATATGCGTTTTTTAGAAAAACACGTTTCCTTTGCTCGTAGACGCTTGAAACTCGCTGTATAGCGTTGTAAGCGCATGAAGCGCACGCATATGTATGTACATAGAGTACTGATGAGAAACCATAATGATAACACACATATGATGACAGATTATTTGACAATGTTAAATTTGACTTTTTTCACCGTTTCAAACTATATTATGACATGGTTTGTTACGGTAAACAATCATATGTTGTGTTATTTTAGGTCAGAGACATGTCTAACATATGATAGTATAATATCATGTTACAAAGAAGTGTAATATGTAATATTAGAGCACGTCGCATAAGTGTAAACATGCGTTTGTTTTTTAGAAAAACACGTTTCCTTTGCTCATAGACGCTTGAAACTCGCTGTATAGCGTTGTAAGCGCATGAAGCGCACCCATGTGTATGTACATAGAGGACTGATGAGAAACCATAATGTTAACACATATGATAATATATGACTTGTCTTAATGTTAAATTTGACCTTTTTTCACCGATTCAAACTTTATTATGACATAAGGTCTGTTAATGTAAACAATCATATGTTTTGTTATTTCAGATCAGGGACATGTTTAACATATCATAGTATGTTATGTTTTACAAAAGTAGAAAGCGTCTTTGGCAGCCCTTCAAAAAAAAAAATCAAAACAAACCCCATGTTACAAAGAAATGTAATATGTAATATTAGAGCACGTGCCATAAGTGTAAATATGCGTTTTTTAGAAAAACACGTTTCCTTTGCTCGTAGACGCTTGAAACTCGCTGTATAGCGTTCTAACCGCAGGAAGCGCAGCCAAGTACATGCACAAAGTGGACAGACGAGAAAACACAATGTTATCACACATTAGATGACAGATGACTTTTTTCACCTTTTCACACTTTATTGTGACATGATGTTTGTTATTGTAAACAATCATATGTTGTGTTATTTTAGGTAAGAGACGTGTCTAACATATCATACTATCATATCATGTTACAAAGAAATGTAATATGTAATATTAGAGCACGTGCCATAAGTGTAAATATGCGTTTTTTAGAAAAACACGTTTCCTTTGCTCGTAGACGCTTGAAACTCGCTGTATAGCGTTGTAAGCGCATGAAGCGCACGCATGTGTATGTACATAGAGTACGGATGAGAAACCTTTATGGTAACACACATATGATGAGAGATGATTTGACAATGTTAAATTTGACTTTTTTCACCTTTTCACACTTTATTATGACATGTTTGTTATTGTAAACAATCATATGTTCTGTTATTTTATGTCAGAGACATGTTTAACATATCATAGTATCATATCATGTTACAAAGAAATGTAATATGTAATATTAGAGCACGTGCCATAAGTGTAAATATGCGTTTTTTAGAAAAACACGTTTCCTTTGCTCGTAGACGCTTGAAACTCGCTGTATAGCGCTGTAACCGCAGGAAGCGCACCCATGTACATGCACAAAATGGACAGACGAGAAAACACATTCTCACACATTAGATGACAGATGACTTTTTTCATGTTAAATTTGACTTTTTTCACCTTTTCACACTTTATTATGACATGTTTGTTATTGTAAACAATCATATGTTCTGTTATTTTATGTCAGAGACATGTTTAACATATCATACTATCATATCATGTTACAAAGAAGTGTAATATTAGAGCACGTCACATAAGTGTAAATATGCGTTTTTTAGAAAAACACGTTTCCTTTGCTCGTAGACGCTTGAAACTCGCTGTATAGCGTTGTAACCGCATGAAGCGCACCCATGTACATGCACAAAGAGGACAGACAAGAAAACACATTTGATGACAGATGACTTTCTTCATGTTAAATTTGACTTTTTTTCACCTTTTCACACTTTATTGTGACATGTTGTTTGTTATTGTAAACAATCATATGTTGTGTTATTTTAGGTAGGAGACATGTCTAACATATCATAGTATCATATCATGTTACAAAGAAGTGTAATATGTAATATTTGAGCACGTGCCATAAGTGTAAATATGCGTTTTTTAGAAAAACACGTTTCCTTTGCTCGTAGACGCTTGAAACTCGCTGTATAGCGTTGTAAGCGCATGAAGCGCACGCATATGTATGTACATAGAGTACTGATGAGAAACCATAATGATAACACACATATGATGACAGATGATTTGACAATGTTAAATTTGACTTTTTTCACCGTTTCAAACTTTATTATGACATGGTTTGTTACGGTAAACAATCATATGTTGTGTTATTTTAGGTCAGAGACATGTCTAACATATGATAGTATAATATCATGTTACAAAGAAGTGTAATATGTAATATTAGAGCACGTCGCATAAGTGTAAATATGCGTTTTTTAGAAAAACACGTTTCCTTTGCTCGTAGACGCTTGAAACTCGCTGTATAGCGTTGTAAGCGCATGAAGCGCACCCATGTGTATGTACATAGAGGACTGATGAGAAACCATAATGTTAACACATATGATAATATATGACTTGTCTTAATGTTAAATTTGACCTTTTTTCACCGATTCAAACTTTATTATGACATAAGGACTGTTAATGTAAACAATCCTATGTTTTGTTATTTCAGATCAGGGACATGTTTAACATATCATAGTATAATATCATGTTACAAAGAAGTGTAATATGTAATATTAGAGCACGTCGCATAAGTTTAAACATGTTTTTTTTTAGAAAAACACGTTTCCTTTGCTCGTAGACGCTTGAAACTCGCTGTATAGCGTTGTAAGCGCATGAAGCGCACCCATGTGTATGTACATAGAAGACTGATGAGAAACCATAATGTTAACACACATATGATAATATATGACTTGTCTTAATGTTAAATTTGACCTTTTTTCACCGATTCAAACTTTATTATGACATAAGGTCTGTTAATGTAAACAATCATATGTTGTGTTATTTCAGATCAGAGACATGTTTAACATATCATAGCATGTTATGTTCTACAAAAGTAGAAAGCGTCTTTGGCAGCCCTTCAAAAAAAAAAAATCAAAACAAACCCCATGTTACAAAGAAATGTTTGTAACTCATGTTACAAAGAAGTGTAATATGTAATATTAGAGCACGTGCCATAAGTGTAAATATGCGTTTTTTAGAAAAACACGTTTCCTTTGCTCGGAGACGCTTGAAACTAGCTGTATAGTGTTGTAAGCGCATGAAGCGCACACATGTACATGCACAAAGTGGACAGACGAGAAAACACAATGTTATCACACATTTGATGACAGATGACTTTCTTCATGTTAAATTTGACTTTTTTCACCTTTTCACACTTTATTATGACATGATGTTTGTTATTGTAAACAATCATATGTTGTGTTATTTTAGGTCAGAGACATGTCTAACATATCATAGTATCATATCATGTTACAAAGAAGTGTAATATGTAATATTAGAGCACGTGCCATAAGTGTAAATATGCGTTTTTTAGAAAAACACGTTTCCTTTGCTCGTAGACGCTTGAAACTCGCTGTATAGCGTTGTAAGCGCATGAAGCGCACGCATGTGTATGTACATAGAGTACGGATGAGAAACCTTTATGGTAACACACATATGATGAGAGATGATTTGACAATGTTAAATTTGACTTTTTTCACCTTTTCACACTTTATTATGACATGATGTTTGTTATTGTAAATAATCATATGTTGTGTTATTTTAGGTAGAAGACGTGTCTAACATATCATACTATCATATCATGTTACAAAGAAATGTAATATGTAATATTAGAGCACGTGCCATAAGTGTAAATATGCGTTTTTTAGAAAAACACGTTTCCTTTGCTCGTAGACGCTTGAAACTCGCTGTATAGCGTTGTAAGCGCATGAAGCGCACGAATATGTATGTACATAGAGTAATGATAAGAAACAGTGTTAACACACATATGATGACATGATTTGACAATGTTAAATTTGACCTTTTTTCACCGATTCAAACTTTATTATGACATAAGGTCTGTTAATGTAAACATTCATATGTTGTGTTTATTTTAGGTCAGAGACATGTTTAACATATCATAGTATAATATCATGTTACAAAGAAGTGTAATATGTAATATTAGAGCACGTGCCATAAGTGTAAATATGCGTTTTTTAGAAAAACACGTTTCCTTTGCTCGTAGACGCTTGAAACTCGCTGTATAGCGTTGTAAGCGCATGAAGCGCACGCATATGTATGTACATAGAGTACTGATGAGAAACCATAATGTTAACACACATATGATGACAGATGATTTGACAATGTTAAATTTGACTTTTTTCACCGTTTCAAACTTTATTATGACATGATGTTTGTTACGGTAAACAATCATATGTTGTGTTATTTTAGGTCAGAGACATGTCTAACATATGATAGTATAATATCATGTTACAAAGAAGTGTAATATGTAATATTAGAGCACGTGCCATAAGTGTAAATATGCGTTTTTTAGAAAAACACGTTTCCGTTGCTCGTAGACGCTTGAAACTCGCTGTATAGCGTTGTAAGCGCATGAAGCGCACGCATGTCCATGCACAAAGTGGACAGACGAGACAACACAATGTTATCACACATTTGATGACAGATGACTTTCTTCATGTTAAATTTGACTTTTTTTCACCTTTTCACACTTTATTGTGACATGTTGTTTTGTTATTGTAAACAATCATATGTTGTGTTTATTTTAGGTCAGAGACATGTTTAACATATCATAGTATCATATCATGTTCCAAAGAAGCGTAATATTTTATATTTGCGCATGTCACATAAGTGTAAATATGCGTTGTTTTCAGAAAAACACGTTTCCTTTGCTCGTAGACGCTTGAATCTCGCTGTACAGCGTTAAAAGCGCATGAAGCGCACCCATGTGTATGTACATAGAGGACTGATGAGAAACCATTAAGTTAACACAAATATAATAACAGATGACTTAATTATGACATGATGTTTGTTATTGTAAACAATCATATGTTGTGTTATTTTAGGTCAGAGACATGTCTAACATATCATAGTATGTTATGTTCTACAAAAGTAGAAAGCGTCTTTGGCAGCCCTTCAAAAAAAAAAATCAAAACAAACCCCATGTTACAAAGAAATGTTTGTAACTCATGTTACAAAGAAATGTAATATGTAATATTAGAGCACGTGCCATAAGTGTAAATATGCGTTTTTTAGAAAAACACGTTTCCTTTGCTCGTAGACGCTTGAAACTCGCTGTATAGCGTTCTAACCGCAGGAAGCGCACCCATGTACATGCACAAAGTGGACAGACGAGAAAACACATTCTCACACATTAGATGACAGATGACTTTCTTCATGTTAAATTTGACTTTTTTCACCTTTTCACACTTTATTGTGACATGATGTTTGTTATTGTAAACAATCATATGTTGTGTTATTTTAGGTAGGAGACATGTCTAACATATCATACTATCATATCATGTTACAAAGAAGTGTAATATTAGAGCACGTCACATAAGTGTAAATATGCGTTTTTTAGAAAAACACGTTTCCTTTGCTCGTAGACGCTTGAAACTCGCTGTATAGCGTTGTAAGAGCATGAAGCGCACCCACGTGTATGTACATAGAGGACTGATGCGAAAACCATAATGTTAACACACATTTGATGACAGATGACTTTCTTCATGTTAAATTTGACTTTTTTTCACCTTTTCACACTTTATTGTGACATGTTGTTTGTTATTGTAAACAATCATATGTTGTGTTATTTTAGGTCAGAGACATGTCTAACATATCATACTATCATATCATGTTACAAAGAAATGTAATATGTAATATTAGAGCACGTGCCATAAGTGTAAATATGCGTTTTTTAGAAAAACACGTTTCCTTTGCTCGTAGACGCTTGAAACTCGCTGTATAGCGTTGTAAGCGCATGAAGCGCACGCATGTGTATGTACATAGAGTACGGATGAGAAACCTTTATGGTAACACACATATGATGAGAGATGATTTGACAATGTTAAATTTGACTTTTTTCACCTTTTCACACTTTATTATGACATGATGTTTGTTATTGTAAATAATCATATGTTGTGTTATTTTAGGTAGAAGACATGTCTAACATATCATAGTATCATATGTTACAAAGAAGTGTAATATTAGAGCACGTGCCATAAGTGTAAATATGCGTTTTTTAGAAAAACACGTTTCCTTTGCTCGTAGACGCTTGAACCTCGCTGTATAGCGTTGTAAGCGCATGAAGCGCACGCATATGTATGTACATAGAGTACTGATGAGAAACCATAATGATAACACACATATGATGACAGATTATTTGACAATGTTAAATTTGACTTTTTTCACCGTTTCACACTTTATTATGATATAATGTTTGTTACTGTAAACAATCATATGTTGTGTTATTTCAGATCAGAGACATGTTTAACATATCATAGCATGTTATGTTCTACAAAAGTAGAAAGCGTCTTTGGCAGCCCTTCAAAAAAAAAAAAATCAAAACAAACCCAATGTTACAAAGAAATGTTTGTAACTCATGTTACAATGAAGTGTAATATGTTATATTTGAGCACGTCACGTAAATGTAAATATGCGTTTTTTAGAAAAACACGTTTCCGTTTCCGACGCTTGAAACTCGCTGTATAGCGTTGTAATCGCATGAAGCGCACCCATGTATATGTACATAGAGTACTGATGAGAAACCATAATGTTAACACACATATGATGACAGATGATTTGACAATGTTAAATTTGACTTTTTTCACCGTTTCAAACTTTATTATGACATGATGTTTGTTACGGTAAACAATCATATGTTGTGTTATTTTAGGTCAGAGACACGTCTAACATATGATAGTATGTTACAAAGATATCATGTTACAAAGAAGTGTAATATGTAATATTAGAGCACGTGCCATAAGTGTAAATATGCGTTTTTTAGAAAAACACGTTTCCTTTGCTCGGAGACGCTTGAAACTAGCTGTATAAGCGTAGTAAGCGCATGAAGCGCACCCATGTACATGCACAAAGTGCACAGACGAGAAAACACAATGTTATCACACATTTGATGACAGATGACTTTCTTCATGTTAAATTTGACTTTTTTTCACCTTTTCACACTTTATTGTGACGTTGTGTGTTATTGTAAACAATCATATGTTGTGTTTATTTTAGGTCAGAGACATGTTTAACATATCATACTATCATATCATGTTACAAAGAAATGTAATATATAATATTAGAGCATGTCACATAAGTGTAAATATGCGTTTTTTTGAAAAACACGTTTCCTTTGCTCGTAGACGCTTGAAACTCGCTGTATAGCGTTGTAAGCGCATGAAGCGCACCCAGGTGTATTTACATAGAGGACTGATGAGAAACCATAATGTTAACACAAATATGATAATATATGACTTGTCAATGTTAAATTTGACTTTTTTTCACCGTATCACACTTTATTATGATATAATGTTTGTTACTGTAAACAATCATATGTTGTGTTATTTTAGGTCAGAGACATGTCTAACATATGACAGTATCATATCATGTTACAAAGAAATGTAATATGTAATATTAGAGCACGTGCCATAAGTGTAAATATGCGTTTTTTAGAAAAACACGTTTCCTTTGCTCGTAGACGCTTGAAACTCGCTGTATAGCGTTGTAACCGCATGAAGCGCACCCATGTACATGCACAAAGTGGACAGACGAGAAAACACAATGTTATCACACATTTGATGACAGATGACTTTCTGCATGTTAAATTTGACTTTTTTCACCATTTAACACTTTATTATGACATGATGTTTGTTATTGTAAACAATCATATATTGTGTTATTTTAGGTAGGAGACATGTCTAACATATCATAGTATCATATCATATTACAAAGAAGTGTAATATTAGAGCACGTCACATAAGTGTAAATATGCGTTTTTTAGAAAAACACGTTTCCTTTGCTCGTAGACGCTTGAAACTCGCTGTATAGCGTTGTAAGCGCATGAAGCGCCCCCAGGTGTATGTACATAGAGGACTGATGAGAAACCATAATGTTAACACAAATATGATAATATATGACTTGTCAATGTTAAATTTGACTTTTTTTCACCGTTTCACACTTTATTATGATATAATGTTTGTTACTGTAAACAATCATATGTTGTGTTATTTTAGGTCAGAGACATGTCTAACATATGACAGTATCATATCATGTAACAAAGAAATGTAATATGTAATACTAGAGCACGTGCCATAAGTGTAAATATGCGTTTTTTAGAAAAACACGTTTCCTTTGCTCGTAGACGCTTGACACTCGCTATATAGCGTTGTAAGCGCATGAAGCGCCCCCAGGTGTATGTACATAGAGGACTGATGAGAAATCATAATGTTAACACAAATATGATAACATATGACTTGTCAATGTTAAATTTGACTTTTTTTCACCGTTTCACACTTTATTATGATATAATGTTTGTTACTGTAAACAATCATATGTTGTGTTATTTTAGGTCAGAGACATGTCTAACATATGAGAGTATCATATCATGTAACAAAGAAATGTAATATGTAATACTAGAGCACGTGCCATAAGTGTAAATATGCGTTTTTTAGAAAAACACGTTTCCTTTGCTCGTAGACGCTTGAAACTCGCTGTATAGCGTTGTAACCGCATGAAGCGCACCCATGTACATGCACAAAGTGGACAGACGAGAAAACACAATGTTATCACACATTTGATGACAGATGACTTTCTGCATGTTAAATTTGACTTTTTTCACCATTTAACACTTTATTATGACATGATGTTTGTTATTGTAAACAATCATATATTGTGTTATTTTAGGTAGGAGACATGTCTAACATATCATAGTATCATATCATATTACAAAGAAGTGTAATATTAGAGCACGTCACATAAGTGTAAATATGCGTTTTTTAGAAAAACACGTTTCCTTTGCGCGTAGACGCTTGAAACTCGCTGTATAGCGATGTAAGCGCATGAAGCGCACGCATGTGTATGTACATAGTGTACCGATGAGAAACCATTATGTTAACACACATTTGATGATAGATGATTTGAAAATGTTTAATATGACTTTTCTCAACTTTTCACACTTCATTATGACATGATGTTTGTTACTGTAAACAATCATATATTGTGTTATTTTAGGTCAGAGACATGTCTAACATATCATAATATCATATCATGTTACAAAGAAGTGTAATATTAGAGCACGTCGCATAAGTGTATACATGCGTTTTTTTTAGAAAAACACGTTTCCTTTGCTCGTAGACGCTTGAAACTCGCTGTATAGCGTTGTAAGCGCATGAAGCGCACGCATGTGTATGTACATAGAGTACTCATGAGAAACCATAATGTTAGCTCACATATGACTTGTCAATGTTAAATTTGACTTCATTTTTACATTTTCACACATTATGACGTGATGTATGTTATTGTAACCAATCATATGTTGTGTTATTTTAGGTCAGACACATATCTAACATATCATAGTATTTTATGTTCTACAAAAGTAGAAAGCGTCTTTGGCAGCCCAACAAAAAAAAATCAAAACAAACCCATTGGTATAAAGAAATTTTTGTAACTCATGTTACAAAGAAATGTAATATGTTATATTTGAGCACGTCACATAAGTGTAAATATGCGGGGTTTTTTTTTTAGAAAAACACGTTTCCTTTGCTCGTAGACGCTTGAAACTCGCTGTATAGCGTTGTAAGCGCATGAAGCGCACCGATATGTATGTATCTAGCGGACTGATGAGAAACAAAAATGTTAACACACATATGAAGATATATGACTTGTCTTAATGTTAAATTTGACTTTTTTTCACCGTTTGAAACTTTATTATGACATGATGTTTGTTACTGTGATGTTGATTCGATGGTGATGTGATGTTGACCTCATGTTGATGTGATTTTCATGTGATGTCGATGAGATGTTGCTGTGATCTTGATGTGATGTTGCTGTGATGATGATATGTTGAAGTGATGTCGATGAGATTGTGGTGATGATTCGATGTTGATGTGATGCTGACGTGATGTTGATGTGCTGTTGATGGGATGTCGGTGAGATTTTGCAGTGATGTTGATGTGATGTTGCTGAAATGTTGGTGATGTTGACGTAATGTTGATATGATGTTAATTCGATGTTGCTGACATGTGATGTTGATATGATGTTGCTGTGATGTTGCTGTGACGTTTACGTGATGATGCTGAGATGTTGCTGTGATGATGTGATGATGTGATGTTGCTGAGATGTTGCTGTGATGTTTAAGTGATGTTGATGTGATGTTGATGTTGATTCGATGTTGATGTGATGTCGAAGAAGTTGCTGTGATTTTGATGTGATGTTGCTCAGATGTTACTGTGATCTTGATGTGATGATGTGATGTAAAAGATGTTGATGTCAGGTTGATGTGATGTTGGAGTGATGTTGATTCGATGTTGATGTGATGTTGATGTGATGATGTGATGTCGCTGAGATGTTGCTGTGATGTTGATTCGATGTTGATGTGACGTTTACATGATGATGTGATGTTGATGTGATGTCGATGAGATGTTGCTGTGATGTTGTTGAGATAAACATCTCTAAACATTCGATGATGATGTGATGTTGATGTTGATGTGAGGTTGATGTGAGCTCGATGTGATGTTGATGTGATGTTTATGTCATGTTGATGTGTTGTCGATGAGATATTGATGTGATGTTGATTTGATGTTATTGAGATGTTGCTGTCATGTTGATTCGATGTTGATATGATGTTGACGTGATGTTGATCTGATGATGTGATGTTGCTGAGAAGTTGTTGTGATGTGCTGTGATGTTGCTGAGATGTTGAGATGTTGGTGTGACGATGTGATGTTGCTGTGATGTTGATGTGATGTTGAGGTGATGTAGCTGAGATGCTGCTATGATGTTGATTAGATGTTGAGGTGATCTTGGCGTGATGTTGATGTGATGATGTGATGTTGCTGAGATGTTGCTGTGATGTTGATTCGATCTAGATGTGATGCTGACATGATGTTGATGTAAGGTTGAGTCGAAGTCGATGTGATGTTGCTGTGATGTTGATGTGATGATGTGATGTCGGTGTGATGATGTGATGTTGATTCGATGTTGATGTGATGTTGACGTGATGTTGCTGAGATGTTGCCGTGATGTCGATGTGAGGTTGCTGTGATGTTGATGTGATGTTGTGGTGATGTTGCTGAGATGTTGATTTGATCTTGATGTGATTTCGATGCAATGTTGATGTGATGTCGATGAGATGCTGCTGTGATTTTGATATGATGTTGCTTAGATGTTGCTATGATGCTGATCTGATGTTGATGTGATGTTGCTGAGATGTTGCTGTGATGTTGATTCGATGTTGATTTT
>CM042553.1:572519-670019 GCA_023630585.1 Cranoglanis bouderius
GTTTCATTTTTGGATTACTGACTCTTCGGCTAAGTACATTCTCATTTGGATTACTTTTACCTTTTTTGGATTACTGCCTCCTCCGCTAACTACATTATTATTTTGGATTATTGTTACTCTTTTGTTCGTGGATTTATGTTTGATGTTGTTTTTTGTGTTCACTTAATTTTGAACTTCCTTTTTCTATTAAACTGACGTTTCCCCTGCGCTTGCATCCTGACTCCCTCATTCTACTACACATCACGTGTCGTAACACATATGTCATAACATGTGTGGTAACATTATGGTTTCTCATCAGTCCTCTATGTGCATACATATGTGTGCGCTTCAGGCACCTAAAGCGCTATAGAGCGAATTTCAAGCGTCTGCGAGCAAAGGAAACGTGCAAGGCAATGAAAAATAATTCATTTCATTAGCATGTCATCAGGTGGAAAAAAAAGCACATACATCACTTAATCTTAGCCAGAAACCTGCCACTGGGTTTCGTGTCTTGCAGCTAGAACATGGAACCCAGCAGATTCCAATACAAGCAATATGACATCACAAGGGCCACAGTCATGTGACTGGCTTTCTCTTTCTAGCGGCAAGAAGTTAGAACCCAGCAGATTCTAATAGAAGCAATATGACATCACAAGGGCCAGAGTCATGTGACTGGCGCGGGAAAGAACTCAGTTATGTAAGCCCAGTCCTGACAGTTCCAAGACAGCTTTAACAATGAGTGAGCGGGGGAAATAGTGGCTACTTCAAGAAGTGATTGTGAAACTAGACAGATCATTTATTTATGTATTTATTTATTTATTTATTAACAAATAAATGTATTTATTTATTCATTTACTGTATTTATTATTATTTTTTCTCCTGTAGAAGAAACAAGCAAAGTCACATATTGTTACGACCCGTAGGGTAAAGGAGAGAAGCAGGCTGCATGTGCAGGGGAAAGTGGTCAGTTTAATAGGAACAGTTCAAAATAATCACAAACAGAAAGGACTTCATACAACATAAATACATCAATAGGAATGTCACCGTTATCCAAAGAAGGTAGAACTAATCCAAATAAGAAACACAGTAAAATACACGCTAGACTAGGCAGTGGTCTGGAAACCACAAACTACGAGCTAAGGAAAATAAACGCGAGGCTAGAAAGGCGGTCTGGAAACCACGAATTACGAGCTAAGGAAAACTAACCCGAGGCTAGAAAGGCGGTCTGGAAACCACAAATTACGAACTAAGGAAAATAAACACGAGGCTAGAAAGGCGGTCTGGAAACCACGAGAAAAGAGCTAAGGGAAAAAAGCGCATGATTAAACACATCTAAGTTAAACTAACGCCCCGAAGCAGAAACGGAGCGACGTATTTCAACACATAATAATTACATGTCCAAATCAATGACAGCTGAAACTAATCCCATAAACACGAACCAATGAGAAAACGGGACAGAGACATGACACAAAACAAAACATGACCACGTGGGGAAGCACAGGAGGCGGAGACATGACGTGAACGAAAACATGAGCACATGGCAGAAGTAAACAAAACGTGAGTCTATGAATGAAACGTCCATCGGAGAGTTTTTGAATGGCGCTGGAATGCGTGCAATGGAATGCGGAACTATGCCACTCGCCATTCCTTGCCGAGTCGCGAGCGCTAGAGAAGGGGAAACCTAACAGAGCCCCCCCCCCCCCAAGGCGCGGCTCCCAAAGCGCCGCAAGTTCCATCCACTTTGGTGGACCTGGGCCCCTGGGCCGGATCCTGACCTCTCCCCTCCAGGATCTGAGGCTGGTTATGTCCAGTCTCCCGTAACCAGAGCAGAGCGTGTCGGGTTTTCCTTTGGAACTTGGATGAGACCTTGGACGAGAACTTGGACGAGAACTTGGACAGATGCCTGGATTTTGGAGCTGCGCGTGACCTGGTGCTGGGCCTGGATCTCGGAGCTGCGCATGACCTGGTGCTGGGCCTGGATCTTGGAGCTGCACGTGACCTGGTGCTTGACCCGGAGCTTGACCTGGAGCTTGACCTGGAGCTTGACCTTGAGCTTGACCTGGAACCAGGATCGGAGTTGGCTCTGGAACCAAGATCGGAGTCGGCTCTGGAACCAGGATCGGAGTTGGCTCTGGAACCAGGATCAGAGTCGGCTCTCACACCTGGATCGGAGTCAGCTTTGGCACCTGGATCAGAGTCAGCTTTGGCACCTGGATCAGAGACAGGCTTGGAAACAGACTCAGAGAAAGGCTTGGAAGCAGACTTCGAGACAGACTTGGAAACCGACTTCGAGACAGACTTGGAAACAGACTTCGAGACAGACTTGGAAACTGGACAGAGAACTCGGTTAGACCAAAAACCATAGACAAAATCAAAAACTTGGTTGGAAACAGCATTGGAAATTAAATTGGAGACAGGGCTGGAGACAGGGTTGGAGACAGAGGAGGAGACGGAGGAGACAGAGGAGTGAGCTGGGTTGGAAACGGAGCTGGGAGTTACATCAGACGCTGAACTGAAAAGGAGAGCAAAAACATCCAGAAATTAAACCTATGTAGCTAGCAACGAAATCAGGAACTGGACTTGGAACTGAACTAGGAACTGGGCTAGGAACTGGGTCGGAACCAGGACTTGGACATGAAACTGAACTAGGAACTGGACTTAGGACTGGACTAGAAAAAAGACTAGAAACAGGGTTGGAACCTGGACTTTGACATGAAACTGAACTAGGAACTGGATGAGGAACTGGACTGGAACTGGGAATGGGAGCAGGACTGGGAACAGGATTGGGAGCAGGACTGGGAACAGGACTGGGAACCTGACTGGGAACAGGATTGGGAGCAGGACTGGGAACAGGACTGGGAACTTGACTGGGAACCTGACTGGGAACTGGATCAGAGATTGGCCTTGGACTAGGGCAAAAATCTGGACATGGACTTGGACATGGACTGGAATTAGGGCAGGAACCTGGACAAGTCCATACTTGGACATGGACTGGGATTAGGGCAGGAACCTGGACATGGACTTGGACTAGCTTGAGAAGAGGTCATCCCATGGACATCAGAGATGGACAGGGCAGGAGTGGAGGTTTCTTCTCGAACCTCTGATGAGAACACAGCTTGGGCGGAGGTCTCCTCGTGGACCTCCGTTGTAAGCAGGCCAGGAGAGGAGGTTTCCTCTTGAATCTCTGGCTGCTGCTTGGGGCTGGAGGTCACCATGTTAACATCCCTGAGCAGCTCCGCTGTGGAGACCTTCTGCTGGGCCTCCGGCTGGAGCTCAGGGCTGGAGGTCGCCACGTTAACCTCCTTGAGCAGTTCCTCTGTGGAGACCTTCTGCTGGGCCTCCAACTGGAGCTCAGGGCTGGAGGTCGCCACATTAACCTCCTTGAGCAGCTCCCTTGAGGAGACCTTCTGCTGGGCCTCCAACTGGAGCTCGGGGCTGGAGGTCACCATGTTAACCTCCAGGAGCAGCTCCCTTGAGGAGACCTCCTGCTGGGCATCCTGCTGGAGCTCGGGGCTGGAGGTCGCCACGTTAACCTCCCTGAACAGCTCCGCTGTGGAGACCTTCTGCCTGGCCTCCGGCTGGAGCTCGGGGTTGGAGGTCGCCACGTTAACCTCCAGGTGTAGCTCCGCTGTGGAGACCTTCTGCTGGGCCTCTGGCGGGAGGTCGGGGCTGGAGGTCGCCACGCTAACCTCCTGTGGTAGCTCCGTGGAGGAGACTTTGAGGGAGCCCTCCTGTGGAGCCGCTTATGCACCCGTCAGCTGCCCTTGAAGCAGCCTTGGGAGCAGAAGTAGCTGCTCCTGACTCCCTGGTTCCTGCAGGTGGGACACTGCAGGATGGCTGGTCGAGTGCATCCATCAGTGGCACACTCCTGGGTTAGGGGATGAAAGTTGTAGGCTGCCACGTTAGCCCGCTTACTCTCATAGTACTCCAGGAACGTTTGACTAGGTCGGTCGCCCAGACAATCCTTCCCCAAAAAGGTCCTGAGGTCGGGTTGGAAGTCTGGGCTTCCGAACACCTGGACCAGTAGATCCACAAAGCCCGAAACTGTTTGGAGCTGCGGGGATCTACTGGTAAGGTGAAGCTTCGCCCAGTGGTGAGCGGAGCCGATCAGACGAGAGAGGAGGAACCCAACCACTCTTCTTCGTTGGGTTTGGGGTCCTCCAAGCTCAAAAAAATGAAGCTGTGCCTGCAAAACGTGGCATTGTGGCCAAGTGGAAAAACCATCATACCCGTCCGGGGGATGAATGAAATTCCACTGAGGAAAAAACATAGAATTAATAGCAGGCATTTTAATTGTGGCGTGGCAGGGCGTTGCATGGCGTGGCGTCGCTTTCTCCACTGCATCCATTTTTTGCCAAAGTGTTCTGTTAAGACCCGTAGGGAAAAGGAGAGAAGCAGGATGCATGGAAGGGGAAAGTGGTCAGTTTAATAGGAACAGTTCAAAATAATCACAAACAGAAAGGACTTCATACAACATAAATACATCAATAGGAATGTCACCGTTATCCAAAGAAGGTAGAACTAATCCAAATAAGAAACACAATAAAATACATGCTAGGCTAGACGGTGGTCTTGGAACCACGAACTATGAGCTAAGAAAAATAAATGCGAGGCTAGAAAGGAGGTCTGGAAACCACGAATTACGAACTAAGGAAAATAAACGCGAGGCTAGAAAGGCGGTCTGGAAACCACGAGCTAAGGGAAAAAAGCGCACGGTTAAACACATCTAAGTTAAACTAACGCTAATACTCTGCCCCGAAGCAGAAACGGAGCGGCCTATTTAAAGACATAATAATCACATGTCCAAATCAATGACAGCTGAAACTAATTATTATCCCATGAACACGAACCAATGAGAAAACGGGGCAGAGACATGACACAAAACAAAACATGACCACGTGGGGAAACACAGGAGAAGGAGACATGACGTGAACAAAAACATGAGCACATGGCAGAAGTAAACAAAACGTGAGTCTATGAATGAAATATCCATCGGAGAGTTTTTGAACGGCGCTGGAATGCGTGCAATGGAATGCGGAAGTATGCCACTCGCCATTCCTTGCCGAGTCACGAGCGCTAGAGAAGGGGAACTTAACATATGGTACTTAAAAAAAATAAAAAATAAAAAAAAATGGAACAGATGTACATTATAAAGTTTTCAGCTCTACTTATGAAAAAAGGAGGGGACATAAGAGGTTTTATTACAGATTATAGCCCATATCTAACTGAAATCAAAGCCTACTCTAAGTAAAGATTCAAAATAGTAAACTCCTAAGTCTCGAGAATGTTTGGGCAAGTAAACGAAAAAGAATTCCTTTCATAAACATGTCATCAGGTGAAAAAACAGCACAAATATCACTTAATCTTAGCCAGAAAACTGCCATTGGCTTTCTCTTTCTAGCAGCTAGAAGTTAGAACCCAGCAGATTCTAATAGAAGCAATATGACATCACAAGGGCCAGAGTCATGTGACTGGCACGGGAGAGAACACAATGATGTAAGCCAAGTTCTGACAGTTCCAAGACAGCTTTAATAGTGAGTGAGTGGGGGAAATAGTTGCTACTTCAAGAGGTGATTGTAAAACTAGACAGATAATTTATTTATTTACTTATTTGTTTGTTTATTTATTAATAAATAAATGTATTTATTTATTCATTTACTGTATTTATTATTATTTTTGCTCCTGTAGAAGAAACAAGCAATTTCACATATGGTTCATAAAAAAAAAAAAAAAAAAAAAAAAAAAAAAATGGAACTGATGTACATTATAAAGTTTTCAGCTCTACTTATGAAAAAAAGCAGGGGACATAACAGGTTTTAACACAGATTATAGCCCATATCTAACTCAAATCAAAGCCTACATCTAACTAAACATTCAAAATAGTAAACTCCTAAATCTCGAGAATGTTTGGGCATGTCAATGAAAAATAATTCATTTCATAAATGTCATCAGGTGAAAAAACAGCACATACATCACTTAATCTTAGCCAGAAAACTGCCATTGGCTTTCTCTTTCTAGCAGCAAGAACCTGGAACCCAGCAGATTCTAATAGAAGCAATATGACATCACAAGGGCCACAGTCATGTGACTGGCTTTCTCTTTCTAGCAGCAAGAAGTTAGAATTCAGCAGATTCTAATAGAAGCAATACGACATCACAAGGGCCAGAGTCATGTGACTGGCGCGGAAGAGAACACAATGATGTAAGCCCAGTACTGACAGTTCCAAGACAGCTTTAACAGTGAGTGAGTGGGGGAAATAGTGGCTACTTCAAGAAGTGATTGTGAAACTAGACAGATTATTTATTCATTTATTTATTTATCTGTTTATTTATTTATTATTCATTTATTAATAAACGTATTTATTTATTCATTTACTGTATTTATTATTATTTTTGCTCCTGTAGAAGTAACAAACAACGTTATATATGGCACTTAAAAAAAAAAAAAAAAAAAAAAAAAAACTGCACATACATCACTTAATCTTAGCCAGAAAACTGCCATTGGCTTTCTCTTTCTTGCAGCAAGAACTTGGAACCCAGCAGATTCTAATAGAAGCAATACGACATCACAAGGGCCACAGTCATGTGACACATGATTTACATACACACACAGACAGTGAATTGTCACTCCAGGCCACATTGTCTCTCAGAGATGTCTCTCTAACTCTCTAATCCATTAGAGGCTAATTAAAGGCAATCATCCGAGTATGTTGTTGTATTAGCATGCTAATCCCAGCAGAAACTCTCTGTTTACCCTATGCTAATGTGCTAGCTCTCAGACAATAGGCAGTTAAGGATCTATTGTGTTAAAGCTAATCTGAGCTAATAGTGCAGTGATGTAGTCAGTGTTGAGTGTCCAGCTGGAGAGATTTAAATAAATCAGGCTTGATTAGTCTGGATTAAAAAAAAAAAAAAAAAAGCCAGTTTTATTGGAGCGGGGAAGCTAATCATTTAATTAGCTAATGTACATATATATTAGCATACAGAAGCTGAGGAGCTAAGCTAGTGCGACTATCGCTAGCAATATCATCCTGACAAAAATTATTGGAAAGTTTTTAGTGTACAGAAAAATTGTACCATACAGGGATGTTTATGTAAAATTTATGGAAGGTGTGTTTCTTTGTTTGTTTGTTTGTGTGTGTGTGTGTGTGTGTGTGTGTGTGTGTGTGTGTGTGTGTGTGTGTGTGTGTGTGTGTTTGACAGACGTGGAATGACAATCAGCTGACTGATAAAGCAAACAGAGACGAGTGCTGTCTCCCTCACTGTAACCTCTAACCTCACACACACACACACACACACACACACACACACACACACACACACACACACACACACACACACACACACACACACACACACACACACACACACACACACACACATTCCTCCTGGCTCCAGATGCTGTCAAACATCTTGTACATGTGCCCTCAGAACAGGAGAGTGTGTGTGTGTGTGTGTGTGTGTGTGTGTGTGTGTGTGTGTGTGTGTGTGTGTGTGTGTGTGTGTGTGTGTGTGTGTGTGTGTGTGTGTGTGTGTGTGTGTGTATCTGTGTCTGTGTTCAAGTTAAAGTTCAAGTTCAGTTTATTTGTATAGCGCTTTTAACAATGGACATTGTCCCAAAGCAGCTTTACAGAAGTATGTAAATTCAGGACATAGATTTTAAATTCATGAATTTATCTGCAGTGAGCAGCCAGAGGCGACGGTGGTGAGGAAAAACTCCCTGAGATGATATAAGGAAGAAACAAACCTTGGTGGACGCCTGAAGGTGGGGGGTGAAAGCATCCAGGCATCCCAGTTCACCACAACACATTATGCCTGTGAGACTTCTAGATCTGCTCCTTTACCTAAGGAAAAAATTGATTAAACAAATATGTTTTCAGCCTGGACTTAAACACTGAGACTGTGTCTGAGTCCAGAACACTAATTGGAAGGCTGTTCCATAACTGTGGGGCTTTGTAAGAGAAAGCTCTTCCCCCTGCTGTAGCCTTCACTATTCGAGGTACCGACAAATAGCCTGGACCTTTTGATCGAAGTAGGCGTGGCGGATCAAAAAAGACCAAAAGTTCGCTTAGTGCGAAGCCATTTAGTGCTTTATAAGTCAATAGTAGTATTTTATAATCAATGCGAAATTTCACTGGGAGCCAATGCAGTGTAAGATAGGGGTGATGTGGTCATATCTTCTAGTTCTAGTAAGGACTCTTGCAGCTGCATTCTGGACTAACTGGAGTTTGTTTGTGCTCCTACTGGAACATCCAGACAGTAAGGCATTACAATAATCCAACCTAAAGGTGACGAAAGCATGAACTAATTTTTCTGCATCATGAAGTGACAATATATTACTTATCTTAGCAATATTTCTGAGGTGAAAGAAGGCTATCCTAGTAATATTATCTACGTGGGCGTCAAAGGAAAGACTGGAGTCAAAAATCACACCAAGGTCTTTTACTGCTGCACATGATGCAACAGAAAGGCCATCCAGAGTTACTATGGAATCAGAAAACTTACTTCTAGCTGCATGTGGTCCTAGTATAAGTACTTCTGTCTTGTCAGAATTTAGTAAGAGGAACATCCACCGTCTAATGTCCTTTACACATTCCTCAACTTTATTAAACTGGTGTCTGTCATCTGGCTCTGCTGAAACATACAGCTGTGTGTCATCAGCATAACAGTGGAAGCTAATTCCATGTTTATGAATGATTTGACCCAGAGGTAGCATATATAAAGAAAAAAGCAGTGGGCCTAAACCGGAACCTTGCGGAACACCGCACTTTACCTCAGTATGCATAGAGAATTCACCATTTACATCTACGAACTGATAACGATCAGTCAAAAAAGACCTGAGCCAGGAGAGGGCCGCTCCCTTAATGCCAAAAACATTTTCTAGTCTACCAAGGAGAATAGTATGATCAATTGTATCAAAAGTTGCACTAAGCATGGGGACACAAACCTGATCAGAGGCCATCAAGAGGTCATTTAACACTTTAACCAGTGCTGTCTGAGTGCTATGAACAGGCCTAAATCCTGACTGATTCATTTCATGAATGTTATTCCTATTAAGGTACGAACATAGCTGCTTTGCTACAACCTTTTCTAACATCTTGGAGATAAAGGGGAGATTTGATATTGGCCTATAGCTGTGATGTTGATATGATGTTGCTGAGATGTTGATGTGATGTTGATGTGATGTCGATGAGATGTTGCTGTGATGTTGGTGTGATGTTGATGTGGTGTTGATGTGATGTTGATGAGATGTTGTGATGTTGATGTTGCTGAGATGTTGCTGTGATGTTGATTCCATGTTGATGTGACGTTGACGTGATGTCGATGTGATGATGTGATGTTGCTGAGATGTCGCTGTGTTGTTGATGTGATGTTGCAGAGATGTTGATGTGATGTTGCTGTGATGTTGATGTGATGTTGCTGAGATGTTGATGTGATGTTGCTGTGATGTTGACGTGATGAAGCTGAGATGTTGCTGTGATGTTGATGTGATGTCGATGAGATGTTGCTGTGATGTTGGTGTGATGTTGATGTGGTGTTGATGTGATGTTGATCAGATGTTGTGATGTTGATGTTGCTGAGATGTTGCTGTGATGTTGATTCCATGTTGATGTGACGTTGACGTGATGTCGATGTGATGATGTGATGTTGCTGAGATGTCGCTGTGTTGTTGATGTGATGTTGCAGAGATGTTGATGTGATGTTGCTGTGATGTTGATGTGATGTCGATGAGATGTTGCTGTGATGTTGGTGTGATGTTGATGTGGTGTTGATGTGATGTTGATCAGATGTTGTGATGTTGATGTGATGTTGCTGAGATGTTGATTCCATGTTGATGTGACGTTGACGTGATGTCGATGTGATGATGTGATGTTGCTGAGATGTCGCTGTGATGTTGATGTGATGTTGATGTGATGTTGATGTGATGTTGCTGAGATGTTGCTGTGATGTTGCTGTGATGTTGCTGAGATGTTGCTGTGATGCTGATGTGATGTGGATGTGATGCTGATGTGATGTTGATGTGATGTTGCTGTGATGTTGCTGAGATGTTGCTGAGATGTTGCTGTGATGCTGATTCGATTTTGATGTTGACGTGATGTGGTGTTGATGTGATGTCTATGTGATGTTGCTGTAATGTTGATGTGATGTTGCTGCGATGTTGCTGTGATGTTGATTCGATGTTGATTTGACGTTGCATATCATAGTATGTTATGTTCTACAAAAGTAGAAAGCGTCTTTGGCAGCCCATCAAAAAAAAAAAATCAAAACAAACCCCATGTTACAAAGAAATGTTTGTAACTCATGCTACAAAGAAGTGTAATATGTTATATTTGAGCACGTCACATAAATGTAAATATGCTTTTTTTTAGAAAAACACGTTTCCGTTGCTCGTAGACGCTTGAAACTCGCTGTATAGCGTTGTAAGCGCATGAAGCGCACCCATGTGTATGTACATTAAGGTCTGATGAGAAACCATAATGTTAACACATATGATAATATATGACTTGTCTTAATGTTAAATTTGACCTTTTTTCACCGATTCAAACTTTATTATGACATAAGGTCTGTTAATGTAAACAATCATATGTTTTGTTATTTCAGATCAGGGATATGTTTAACATATCATAGTATGTTATGTTTTACAAAAGTAGAAAGTGTCTTTGGCAGCCCTTCAAAAAAAAAATCAAAACAAACCCCATGTTACAAAGAAATGTAATATGTAATATTAGAGCACGTGCCATAAGTGTAAATATGCGTTTTTTAGAAAAACACGTTTCCTTTGCTCGTAGACGCTTGAAACTCGCTGTATAGCGTTCTAACCGCAGGAAGCGCAGCCATGTACATGCACAAAGTGGACAGACGAGAAAACACAATATCACACATTAGATGACAGATGACTTTATTCATGTTAAATTTGACTTTTTTCACCTTTTCACACTTTATTGTGACATGATGTTTGTTATTGTAAACAATCATACACGCATGTGTATGTACATAGAGTACTGATGAGAAACCTTTATGTTAACACACATATGATGAGAGATGATTTGACAATGTTATATTTGACTTTTTTCACCTTTTCACACTTTATTATAACATGATGTTTGGTATTGTAAACAATCATATGTTGTGGTATTTTAGGTAAGAGACGTGTCTAACATATCATACTATCATATCATGTTACAAAGAAATGTAATATGTAATATTAGAGCACGTGCCATAAGTGTAAATATGCGTTTTTTAGAAAAACACGTTTCCTTTGCTCGTAGACGCTTGAAACTCGCTGTATAGCGTTGTAAGCGCATGAAGCGCACGCATGTGTATGTACATAGAATACGGATGAGAAACCTTTATGGTAACACACATATGATGAGAGATGATTTGACAATGTTAAATTTGACTTTTTTCACCTTTTCACACTTTATTATAACATGATGTTTGGTATTGTAAACAATCATATGTTGTGTTATTTTAGGTAAGAGACGTGTCTAACATATCATACTATCATATCATGTTACAAAGAAATGTAATATGTAATATTAGAGCACGTGCCATAAGTGTAAATATGCGTTTTTTAGAAAAACACGTTTCCTTTGCTCGTAGACGCTTGAAACTCGCTGTATAGCGTTGTAAGCGCATGAAGCGCACGCATGTGTATGTACATAGAATACGGATGAGAAACCTTTATGGTAACACACATATGATGAGAGATGATTTGACAATGTTAAATTTGACTTTTTTCACCTTTTCACACTTTATTATGACATGTTTGTTATTGTAAACAATCATATGTTCTGTTATTTTATGTCAGAGACATGTTTAACATATCATAGTATCATATCATGTTACAAAGAAGTGTAATATGTAATATTTGAGCACGTGCCATAAGTGTAAATATGCGTTTTTTAGAAAAACACGTTTCCTTTGCTCGTAGACTCTTGAATCTCGCTGTATAGCGTTGTAAGCGCATGAAGCGCACGCATGTGTATGTACATAGTGTACTGATGAGAAACCATTATGTTAACACACATATGATGACAGATGATTTGAAAATGTTTAATATGACTTTTCTCAACTTTTCACACTTCATTATGACATGATGTTTGTTAAAACAATCATATATTGTGTTATTTTAGGTCAGAGACATGTCTAACATATCATATCATATCATGTTACAAAGAAGTGTAATATTAGAGCACGTCGCATAAGTGTATACAAGCGTTTTTTTTTAGAAAAACACGTGTCCTTTGCTCGTAGACGCTTGAAACTCGCTGTATAGCGTTGTAAGCGCATGAAGCGCACGCATGTGTATGTACATAGAGTACTCATGAGAAACCATAATGTTAACTCACATATGATGACAGATGACTTGTCTTAATGTTAAATTTGACATTTTTTTTTTACATTTTCACACATTATGACGTGATGTATGTTATTGTAACCAATCATATGTTGTGTTATTTTAGGTCAGACACATATCTAACATATCATAGTATTTTATGTTCTACAAAAGTAGAAAGCGTCTTTGGCAGCCCAACAAAAAAAAATCAAAACAAACCCCATGTTACAAAGAAATGTTTGTAACTCATGCTACAAAGAAGTGTAATATGTTATATTTGAGCACGTCACATAAGTGTAAATATGCGTTTTTTAGAAAAACACGTTTCCGTTGCTCGTAGACGCTTGAAACTCGCTGTATAGCGTTGTAACCGCATGAAGCGCACCCATGTACATGCACAAAGAGGACAGACGAGAAAACACAATGTTATCACACATTTGATGACAGATGACTTTCTTCATGTTAAATTTGACTTTTTTTCACCTTTTCACACTTTATTGTGACATGTTGTTTGTTATTGTAAACAATCATATGTTGTGTTATTTTAGGTCAGAGAAATTTTTAACATATCATAGTATCATATCATGTTACAAAGAAGTGTAATATGTAATATTAGAGCACGTGCCATAAGTGTAAACATGCGTTTTTTAGAAAAACACGTTTACTTTGCTCGTGACTCTTTAAACTCGCTGTATAGCGTTATAAGCGCATGAAGCGCACGCATGTGAATGTACATAGAGTAGTGATTAGAAACCATAATGTTAACACACATATGATGACAGATGATTTGACAATGTTAAATTTGACTTTTTTCACCGTTTCAAACTTTATTATGACATGATGTTTGTTACGGTAAACAATCATATGTTGTGTTATTTAAGTCAGAGACATGTCTAACATATGATAGTAAAATATCATGTTACAAAGAAGTGTAATATGTAATATTAGAGCACGTCGCATGAGTGTAAACATGCGTTTTTTTTTTAATAAAAACACGTTTCCTTTGCTCGTAGACGCTTGAAACTCGGTGTATAGCGTTGTAAGCGCATGAAGCGCACCCATGTGTATGTACATAGAAGGCTGATGAGAAACCATAATGTTAACACAAATATGATAATATATGACTTTCTTCATATTAAATTTGACTTTTTTTTCAGCGTTTCACACTTTATTATGACATGATGTTTGTTATTGTAAACAATCATATGTTGTGATATTTTAGGTAGGAGACATGTCTAACATATCATAGTATCATATCATGTTACAAAGAAGTGTAATATGTAATAAGTGTAAACATGCGTTTGTTTTTTAGAAAAACACGTTTCCTTTGCTCATAGACGCTTGAAACTCGCTGTATAGCGTTGTAATCGTATGAAGCGCACCCATGTGTATGTACATAGAGGACTGATGAGAAACCATAATGTTAACACACATATGATGAAAGATGATTTGACAATGTTAAATTTGACTTTTTTTCCGTTTCAAACTTTATTATGACATGATGTTTGTTACGGTAAATAATCATATGTTGTGTTATTTTAGGTCAGAGACATGTCTAACATATGATAGTATAATATCATGTTACAAAGAAGTGTAATATGTAATAAGTGTAAACATGCGTTTGTTTTTTAGAAAAACACGTTTCCTTTGCTCATAGACGCTTGAAACTCGCTGTATAGCGTTGTAAGCGCACGAAGCGCACCCTTGTGTATGTACATAGAAGACTGATGAGAAACCATAATGTTAACACAAATATGATAATATATGACTTGTCAATGTTAAATTTGACTTTTTTTCAGCGTTTCACACTTTATTATGACATGATGTTTGTTATTGTAAACAATTATATGTTGTGTTATTTTAGGTAGGAGACATGTCTAACATATCATAGTATCATATCATGTTACAAAGAAGTGTAATATTAGAGCACGTCACATAAGTGTAAATATGCGTTTTTTAGAAAAACACGTTTCCTTTGCTCGTAGACGCTTGAAACTCGCTGTATAGCGTTGTAAGCGCATGAAGCGCACGCATATGTATGTACATAGAGTACTGATGAGAAACCATAATGTTAACACATATGATAATATATGACTTGTCTTAATGTTAAATTTGACCTTTTTTCACCGATTCAAACTTTATTATGACATAAGGTCTGTTAATGTAAACAATCATATGTTTTGTTATTTCAGATCAGGGACATGTTTAACATATCATAGTATGTTATGTTCTACAAAAGTAGAAAGCGTCTTTGGCAGCCCTTCAAAAAAAAAAATCAAAACAAACCCCATGTTACAAAGAAATGTTTGTAACTCATGTTACAAAGAAGTGTAATAAACCTCGCTGTATAGCGTTGTAAGCGCATGAAGCGCACCCATGTGTATGTACATAGAAGACTGATGAGAAACCATAATGTTAACACAAATATGATAATATATGACTTGTCAATGTTAAATTTGACTTTTTTTCAGCGTTTCACACTTTATAATGACATGATGTTTGTTATTGTAAACAATCATATGTTGTGTTATTTTAGGTAGGAGACATGTCTAACATATCATAGTATCATATCATGTTAGAAAGAAGTGTAATATTAGAGCACGACACATAAGTGTAAATATGCTTTTTTTAGAAAAACACGTTTCCTTTGCTCGTAGTCGCTTGACACTCGCTGTATAGCGTTGTAAGCGCATGACGCGGATGCATGTGTATGTACATAGAGGACTGATGACAAACCATAATGTTAACACACATTTGATGACAGATGACATTCTTCATGTTAAATTTGACTTTTTTCACCGTTTCACACATTATGACATGAAGTATGTTATTGTAAACAATCATATGTTGTGTTTATTTTAGGTCAGAGACATGTTTAACATATCATAGTATCATATCATGTTACAAAGAAGTGTAATATGTAATATTTGAGCACGTGCCATAAGTGTAAATATGCGTTTTTTAGAAAAACACGTTTCCTTTGCTCGTAGACGCTTGAAACTCGCTGTATAGCGTTATAAGCGCATGAAGCGCACCCATGTGTATGTACATAGAAGGCTGATGAGAAACCATAATAACACACATATGACGACATGATTTGACAATGTTAAATTTGACTTTTTTTCAGCGTTTCACACTTTATTATGACATGATGTTTGTTACTGTAAACAATCATATGTTGTTTTATTTTAGGTCAGAGACATGTTTAACATATCATAGTATCATATCATGTTACAAAGAAGTGTAATATGTAATATTTGAGCACGTGCCATAAGTGTAAATATGAGTTTTTTTTTAGAAAAACTCGTTTCCTTTGCTCGTAGACGCTGGAAACTCACAGTATAGCGTTGTAAGCGCATGAAGCGCACGCATGTGTATGTACATAGAGTACTGATGAGAAACCATAATAACACACATATGATGACATGATTTGACAATGTTAAATTTGACTTTTTTCACCGTTTCAAACGTTATTATGACATGATGTTTGTTATTGTAAACAATCATATGTTGTGATATTTTAGGTAGGAGACATGTCTAACATATCATAGTATCATATCATGTTACAAAGAAGTGTAATATGTGTAAATATGCGTTTTTTCGAAAAACACGTTTCCTTTGCTCGTAGACGCTTGAAACTCGCTGTATAGCGTTGTAAGCGCATGAAGCTCACCCATGTGTATGTACATAGAGGACTGATGAGAAACCATAATGTTAAAACAGAAATGATAATATATGACTTGTCAATGTTAAATTTGACTTTTTTTAACCGATTCAAACTTTATTATGATATAAAATCTGTTAATGTAAACAAACATATGTTGTGTTATTTCAGATCAGAGACATGTTTAATATATCATAGTATGTTATGTTCTACAAAAGTAGAAGGTCAGAGACATGTCTTACATATCTTAGTATCATATCATGTTACAAAGAAGTGTAATATGTAATATTTGAGCACGTGCCATAAGTGTAAATATGCGTTTTTTAGAAAAACACGTTTCCTTTGCTCATAGAGTCTTGAATCTCGCTGTATAGCGTTGTAAGCGCATGAAGCGCACGCATGTGTATGTACATAGTGTACTGATGAGAAACCATTTTGTTAACACACATATGATGACAGATGATTTCAAAATGTTTAATATGACTTTTCTCAACTTTTCACACTTCATTATGACATGATGTTTGTTAAAACAATCATATATTGTGTTATTTTAGGTCAGAGACATGTCTAACATATCATAATATCATATCATGTTACAAAGAAGTGTAATATGAGAGCACGACACATAAGTGTAAATACGCGTTTTTTAGAAAAACACGTTTCCTGTGCTCATAGACGCTTGACACTCGCTGTGTAGGGTTGTAAGCGCATGAAGCACGCCCATGTGTATGTACCTAGAGGACTGATGAGAAACCATAGAGTTAACACAAATATGATGACAGATGACATGTCATAATGTTATATTTGACTTTTTTCACCGTCTCACACTTTATTATGACATGATGTTTGTCACTGTGATGTTGATTCGATGGTGATGTGATGTTCACCTCATGTTGATGTGATTTTCATGTGATGTCGATGAGATGTTGCTGTGATCTTGATGTGATGTTTCTGAGATGTTGCTGTGATGATGATATGTTGATGTGATGTCGATGAGATGGTGGTGATGTTGATTCGATGTTGATGTGATGCTGACGTGATGTTGATGTGCTGTTTATGGGATGTCGTTGAGATTTTGCAGTGATGTCGATGAGATGTTGCTGTGATCTTGATGTGATGTTTCTGAGATGTTGCTGTGATGATATGTTGATGTGATGTCGATGAGATGGTGGTGATGTTGATTCGATGGTGATGTGATGTTGACCTCATGTTGATGTGATTTTCATGTGATGTCGATGAGATGTTGCTGTGATCTTGATGTGATGTTTCTGATATGTTGCTGTGATGATGATATGTTGATGTGATGTCGATGAGATGGTGGTGATGTTGATTCGATGTTGATGTGATGCTGACGTGATGTTGATGTGCTGTTTATGGGATGTCGTTGAGATTTTGCAGTGATGTTGATGTGATGTTGCTGAGATGTTGGTGATGTTGACGTAATGTTGATGTGATGTTAATTCGATGTTGCTGTCATGTGATGTTGATGTGATGCTGCTGAGATTTTGATGTGATGTCGATGAGTTGTTGCTGTGATGTTGATATGATGTTGCTGAGATGTTGCTGTGATGTTTACGTGATGATGCTGAGATGTTGCTGTGATGATGTGATGCTGTGATGATGTGATGTTGCTGAGATGTTGCTGTGATGTTTAAGTGATGTTGATGTGATGTTGATGTGATGTTGATTCGATGTTGATGTGATGTCGAAGAAGTTGCTGTGATCTTGATGTGATGATGTGATGTAAAAGATGTTGATGTCATGTTGATGTTATGTTGGAGTGATGTTGATTCGATGTTGATGTGATGTTGATGTGATGATGTGATGTCGCTGAGATGTTGCTGTGATGTTGATTCGATGTTGATGTGACGTTTACATGATGATGTGATGTTGATGTGATGTCGATGAGATGTTGCTGTGATGTTGCTGAGATGTTGAGATGTTGGTGTGACGATGTGATGTTGCAACAATCACATCACAATCATCACAATTGCTGTGATGTTGACGTGATGTTGCTGAGATGTTGCCGTGATGTCGATGTGAGGTTGCATTGGTGTTGATGTGATGTTGATGTGATGTTTGGTGATGTTGCTGAGATGTTGATTCGATGTTGATTTTGACGTGATGTGGTGTTGATGTGATGTCGATGTGATGCTGTGATGTTGATGTTATTTTGCTGCGATGTTGGTGTGATGTTGATTCGATGTTGATGTTATGTCGATGTGATGTTGATGTGAAGGATGTGATGTTGCTGAGATGTTGCTGTGATGTTGATGTGATGTAGGTGAGATGTTGCTGTGATGTTGTTGTGATTTTGCTGTGACGATGTGATGATGTTGAGATGTCAATGTTATGTATACGTGATGTTGATGAGATATTGATGTATTGTTGATGTGATGTCGATGAGATGTTGATGTGATGTAATTGTGATTTTGCTGAGATGTTGCTGTGGTGTTGATTCGATGTTGATGTGATGTTGCTGAGATGTTGCTCTGTTGTTGATGTGATGTAGGTGAGATGTTGCTGTGATGTGGTGATGTTGCTGTGAAGATGTGATAATGTTGAGATGTCAATGTTATGTATACGTGATGTTGATTTGATGTTGATTTTGATGTGATGATGTGATGTTGCTGAGATGTTGCTGTGATGTTGCTTTGATGTTGATGTGATGTCGATGAGATGTTGCTGTGATGTCGATGTGATGTCGGAGATGTTGCTGTGGTGTTGATGTGATGTTGCTGAGATTTTTCTGTGATGTTGATGTGATGTTGACGTGATGTCGATGAGATATTGATGTGATGTTGACGTGATGTTGATCTGATGATATGATGTTGCTGAGAAATTGATGTGATGTTCTGAGTTGTTGCTGTGATGTTGCTGAGATGTTGAGATGTTGGTGTGACGATGTGATGTTGCTGTGATGTTGATGTGATGTTGAGGTGATGTAGCTGAGATGTTGCTATGATGTTGATTAGATGTTGATGTGATATTGGCGTGGTGATGATGTGATCTTGCTGAGATGTTGCTGTGATGTTGATTCGATCTTGATGTGATGCTGACATGATGTTGATGTAAGGTTGATTCGAAGTCGATGTGATGTTGCTGTGATGTTGATGTGATGTTGCTGAGCTGTTGCTGTGATGTTGATTCGATGTTGATGTGATGACGTGATGTCGGTGTGATGATGTGATGTTGATGCGATGTTGCTATGATGTTCACGTGATGTTGCTGAGATGTTGCCGTGATGTCGATGTGAGGTTGCATTGGTGTTGATGTGATGATGTGATGCTTATCTGATGTTGATGTGATGTTGCTGAGATGTTGCTGTGATGTTGATTAGATGTTGAGGTGATGCTGACATGATGTTTATGTGACGTTGATGTGATGTCGATGAGATGTTGCTTTGATGTTGATGTGATGTTGATGTGATGTCGATGAGATGTTGATGTGATGTGATGTAGATTCGATGTTGCTGTGATGTTGATTTGATGTTGATGTGAGGTTGATGTGATGTTGCTGAGATGTTGCTGTGATGTTGATTCGATGTTGATGTGATGACGTTAAGTTCGATGCGATATTGCTGTGATGTTGACGTGATGTTGTTGAGATGTTGATTCGATATTGTTGTGATGTCGATGTGATGTTGCTGTGATGTTGATGTGATGATTCGATGTTGATGTTGATGTGATGTGGTGTTGATGTGATGTCGATGTGATGTTGCTGTGATGTTGATGTGATGTTGTTACGATGTTGCTGTGATGTTGATTCGATGTTGATGTGATGTTGACCTGATATTGATGTGAAGTCGATGAGATGTTGTGATCTTAATGTGATGTTGCTGTGATGTTGATAATATATTGATGTGACCTTGAAGTGATGTTGATGTGATGTTGCTGAGATGTTGCTGTAATGTGGATGTGATGTTGATGTGATGTCGATGAGATGTTGATGTGATGTTGCCTAGATTATGCTGTGATGTTATTTGATATTGATGTGAGGTTGATGTGATGTCGATGTGATGTTGCTGTGATATCGATGAGATGTTGCTTTGATGTTGATCTGATGTTGCTGAGATGTTGCTATGATGCTGATATGATGTTGCTGTGATGTTGATTCGATGTTGATGTGATGTTGGCGTGATGTTGATGTGATGTTGATGTGATGTTGATATGTCGATGTGATGTCAATGTGATATTGCTGAGATGTTGCTGTGATTTTGACTCGATGTTGCTGTGATGTTGAAATGATGTTGATGTTACGTTGATGTGATGTCGTTGTGATGTTGCTGTGACGATGTGATGATGTTGAGATTTCAATGTTATGTATACGTGATGTTGATGAGATGTTGATGAATTGTTGATGTGATGTCGATGAGATGTTGATGTGATGTAATTGCGATGTTGAAGTGATGTTGCTAAGATGTCGCTGTGATGTTGATGTGATTATGCTGAGATGTTGCTGTTATGTTGTTGTGATTTTGCTGTGACGATGTGATGTTGCTGAGATGTCGATGTTATGTATTCGTGATGTTGATGTGATCTTGATGTGATGTTGATGTGATGTCGATGAGATGTTGCTGTGATGCACAAGTGCATGTACATAGAGGACTCATGAGAAAACATAATGTTACCACACTTTATGATGAAGATGGTTCTGTCTGTTTTTAGAAAAACACCTTTCCATTGGTCGCAGATGCTTGAAATTCATTGTATAGCGCTTGAGTTGCCTGAAGCACATATAGTTTTAGTACATACAGGAGTGATGAGAAAACATAATCTTACCACACATATGATGACAGATGACTTTGTTAATGTTAAATTTGACTTGTTTTCACCTTTTCACACTTTATTATGACATGATGTTTGTTATTGTGAACAATCACATGTTTTGTTATTTTAGGTCAGAGGTCTAACATATTATTGTATCATATCATGTGGGAAAGAAGTGAAATGTGTTATATTAAATAGCGTCACTGAAGAGATAATATAGGTTTTTTTTAGAAAAACACCTTTCCATTGGTCGCAGACGATTGAAATTCATTGTATAGCGCTTGAGTTGCCTGAAGCGCATATAGGTGTAGTACACAGAGGACTGATGAGAAAACATAATGTTACCACACATATGATAACAGATGACTTTGTTAATGTTAAATTTGACTTTTTTTCACATTTTCACACTTTATTACGACATGATGTTTGTTATTGTAAATAATCATCTGTTGTGTTATTTTAGGTCAGAGACATGTCTAACATATCATTGTATCATATTATTTTGGAAAGAAGTGAAATGTGTTATATTAGATTGCATCACTTAAGTGTAAATATACGTTTTTTTAGAAAAACACCTTTGCTTTGCTCGCAGACGTTTGAAATTCACTGTATAGCACTTTAGGAGCCTGAAGCGCACACATGTGCATGCACCTAGAGGACTGATGAGAAAACGTGTTACCACACATATGATGACAGATGACTTTCTTAATGTTAAATTTGACTTCTTTTCACCTTTTCACACCTTATTTTAAACAATCATATGTTGTGTTATTTTAGGTCAGAGACATGTCTAACATATCATTGTATCATATTATGTTGGAATGAAGTGAAATGTGTTATATTAGATTGCATAACTTAAGTGTAAATATACGTTTTTTTAGAAAAACACCTTTGCTTTGCTCGCAGACGTTTGAAATTCACTGTATAGCGCTTTAGGAGCCTGAAGCGCACACAATTGCATGCACATAGATGACTCATGAGAAAACATAATGTTACCACACTTTATGATGACAGATGGTTCTGTTTGTTATTAGAAAAACACCTTTCCTTTGGTCGCAGACGCTTGAAATTAATTGTATAGAGCTTGAGTTGCCTGAAGCGCATATAGGTGTAGTACATAGAGGACTGATGAGAAAACATAATGTCACCACATATATGATGGCAGATGACTGGCAATGTTAAATTTGACTTTTTTTCACCTTTTCACACTTTATTATGACATGATGTTTGTTATTGCAAACAATCATATGTTGTGTTATTTTAGGTCAGAGACATGTCTAACATATCACTGTATCATATCATGTGAGAAAGAAGTGAAATGTGTTATATTAAATAGCATCACTGATGTGAAAACATCCGTTTTTTTTTAGAAAAACACCTTTACTTTGGTCGCAGACGCTTGAAATTCATTGTTTAGCGCTTGAGTTGCCTAAAGCGCATATAGGTGTAGTACATAGAGGACTGATGAGAAAACATAATGTCACCACATATATGATGGCAGATGACTGGCAATGTTAAATTTGACTTTTTTTCACCTTGTCACACCTTATTGTAAACAATCATATGTTGTGTTATTTTAGGTCAGAGACATGTCTAACATATCATTGTATCATATTATGTTGGTAAGAAGTGCAATGTGTTATATTAGTTTGCATCACTTAAGTGTAAATATACGTTTTTTTAGAAAAACACCTTTGCTTTGCTCGCAGACGTTTGAAATTCACTGTAATTCGCTTTAGGAGCATGAACCGCACACAAGTGCATGCACATAGAGGACTCATGAGAAAACATAATGTTACAACACTTTATGATGAAGATGGTTCTGTCTGTTTTTAGAAAAACACCTTTCCTTTGGTCGTAGATGCTTAAAATTCATTGTATAGCGCTTGAGTTGCCTGAAGCGCATATAGGTGTAGTACATAGAGGACTGATGAGAAAACATAATGTTACCACACATATGATGACAGATGACTTTGTTAATGTTAAATTTGACTTTTTTTCACCTTTTCACACTTTATTATGACATGATGTTTGTTATTGTGAACAATCATATGTTGTCTTATTTTAGGTCAGAGACATGTCTAACATTTCATTGTATTATAGCATGTGGGATAGAAGTGAAATGTGTTATATTAGATTGCATCACTTCAGTGTAAATATACGTTTTTTTAGAAAAACACCTTTGCTTTGCTCGCAGACGTTTGAAATTCACTGTATAGCGCTTTAGGTGCCTGAAGCGCACACAAGTGCATGCACATAGAGGACTCATGAGAAAACATAATGTTACCACACTTTATGATGACAGATGGTTCTGTCTGTTTTTAGAAAAACACCTTTTCTTTGGTCGCAGACGACTGAAATTCATTGAATAGCACTTGAGTTGGCTGAAGGGCATATAGGTGTAGTACATAGAAGACTGATGAGAAAACATAATGTTACCACATATATGATGGCAGATGACTGGCAATGTTAAATTTGACTTGTTTTCACCTTTTCACACTTTATTATGACATGATGTTTGTTATTGGAAACAATCATATGTTGTGTTATTTTAGGTCAGAGACATGTCTAACATATCATTGTATCATATTATGTTGGAAGGAAGTGAAATGTGTTATATTAGATTGCATCACTTCAGTGTAAATATACGTTTTTTTAGAAAAACACCTTTGCTTTGCTCGCAGACGTTTGAAATTCACTGTATAGCGCTTTAGGTGCCTGAAGCGCACACAAGTGCATGCACATAGAGGACTCATGAGAAAACATAATGTTACCACACATTATGATGACAGATGGTTCTGTCTGTTTTTAGAAAAACACCTTTCCTTTGGTCGTAGACGCTTAAAATTCATTGTATAGCGCTTGAGTTGCCTGAAGCGCATATAGGTGTAGTACATAGAGGACTGATGAGAAAACATAATGTTACCACACATATGATGACAGATGACTTTGTTAATGTTAAATTTGACTTGTTTTCACCTTTTCACACTTTATTATGACATGATGTTTGTTATTGTGAACAATCATATGTTTTGTTATTTTAGGTCAGAGACATGTCTAACATATCATTGTATCATATCATGTGGGAAAGAAGTGAAATGTGTTATGTTAAATAGCATCACTGAAATGAAAATATACGTTTTTTTTTTTTAGAAAAACACTTTTGCTTTGCTCGCAGACGTTTAAAATTCACTGTATAGCGCTTTAGGAGCCTGAAACGCACACAAGTGCATGCACATAGAGGACTCATGAGAAAACATAATGTCACCACACTTTATGATGAAGATGGTTCTGTCTGTTTTTAGAAAAACACCTTTCCTTTGGTCGCAGACGCTTGAAATTCATTGTATAGCGCTTGAGTTGCCTGAAGTGCATATAGGTGTAGTACACAGAGGACTGATGAGAAAACATAATGCCACCACATATATGATGCCAGATGACTGGCAATGTAAAATTTGACTTTTTTTCACCTTGTCACACCTTATTGTAAACAATCATATGTTGTGTTATTTTTGGTCAGAGACATGTCTAACATTTCATTGTATTATATCATGTGGGATAGAAGGGAAATGTGTTATATTAAGTATCATCACTGAAGTGAAAATATACGTTTTTTAGAAAAACACCTTTCCATTGGTCGCAGATGCTTGAAATTCATTGTATAGCGCTTGTGTTGCCTGAAGCGCATATAGCTGTAGTACATAGAGGACTGATGAGAAAACATAATGTTACCACACATATGATAACAGATGACTTTGTTAATGTTAAATTTGACTTTTTTTCACATTTTCACACTTTATTATGACATGATGTTTGTTATTGTAAACAATCATATGTTGTGTTATTTTAGGTCAGAGACATGTCTAACATATCATTGTATCATATCATGTGGGAAAGAAGTGAAATGTGTTATATTAAATAGCATCACTGAAAAGAAAATATAGGTTTTTTAGGAAAACACCTTTCCATTGGTCGCAGACGCTTGAAATTCATTGTATAGCGCTTGTGTTGCCTGAAGCGCATATAGCTGTAGTACATAGAGGAGTGAAGAGAAAACATAATGTTACCACACATATGGTGACAGATGACTTTCTTAATGTTAAATTTGACTTTTTTTCACCTTCTCACACTTTATTGTAAACAATCATATGTTGTGTTATTTTAGGTCAGAGACTTGTCTAACATATCATTGTATCATATTATGTTGGAAAGAAGTGAAATGAGTTATATTAGATTGCATCACTTAAGTGTAAATATACCTTTTTTTTAGCAAAACACCTTTGCTTTGCTCGCAGACGTTTGAAATTCACTGTATACCGCTTTAGCAGTCTGAAGCGCACACAAGTGCATGCACCTAGAGGACTGATGAGAAAACATAATGTTACCTCACGTATGATGACAGATGACTTTCTTAATGTTAAATATGACTTTTTTTTCCCTTTTCACACATTATTATGACATGATGTTTGTTATTGTAAATAATCATATGTTGTGTTATTTAAGGTCAGAGACATGTCTAACATATCATTGTATCATATCATGTGGGAAAGAATTGAAATGTGTTATATTAAATAGCATCACTGAGGTGAAAATATACGTTTTTTTAGAAAAACACCTTTCCATTGGTCGCAGACGCTTGAAATTCATTGTATAGCGCTTGAGTTGCCTGAAGCGCATATAGGTGTAGTACATAGAAGAGTGATGAGAAAACATAATGTTACCACACATATGATGACAGATGACTTTCTTAATGTTAAATTTGACTTCTTTTCACCTTTTCACACCTTATTTTAAACAATCATATGTTGTGTTATTTTAGGTCAGAGACATGTCTAACATATCTTTGTATCATATTATGTTGGAAAGAAGTGAAATGTGTTATATTAGATTGCATCACTGAAGTGAAAATATACGTTTTTTTAGAAAAACACCTTTCCATTGGTCGCAGATGCTTGAAATTCGCTGTATATCGTTGTAAGCGCCTGAAGCGCACCCATTTGTATGCACATAGAGTTTTGATGATAAAACATAATGTTTCCACACATATGATGATAGATGACTTTCGTAATGTTAAATTTGACTTTTTTTCACCTTTTCACACTTTCTTAGACATCATGTATGTTATTGTAAACAATCATAAGTTGTGTTATTTTAGGTCAGAGACATGTCTAACAGATCATAATGTAACGTCTGAACTTTTCAAACTGATTTCTGAATCAGCCTGGATCTAGCAATGAAGTTTCTCTGTGTTTTTGAGCCATGAATCCTTTCCTGTAACCCCATCGGAATGCGACACAGCCCCCCCTCTTCAGACACACGCACACACACACACACACACACACACACAGACACACACACACACACACACACACACACACACACACACATTCAATGGGAAGTTTGGCTCCAAAATCATTGACTATACAACAGGACGATTGGATGTATATTTTTCCATATTTCATCCTTAGACTGCCCTGGAAAGTTTTGTGGACAAACAAATCATGCTGCTTCACATTTAATTCAAAAGCTAGACTACAGTAATTAATATAACATGGTCGTATTATAACCATAAGTAATCAGAACACACTTCGATTAGAGCTATAGATATATTTCACCCATTTGAGCTAGATTCACTACACTGGTCTCAGACCTGGATTTGCATGTCCAGGGAGGAGCCACTTTAAACTGTATTATTTGTGAAATTAAGAAAAACCATGAAATAATGTATCCAATTGCAATATGATATGCATAATCAATCAGGGTATCTCTAGACGATTAACCTCATACTAAATTCGGTGGATTTGTAATAATATTACAAGTTAAATATGGTTCCAGATATTTAAAATAATATCCTAAGTTAAAACTACCTAAAATCATTATAGTTATGTTACATAAACACACAATATATGCAAACACGAAAACATCACACTATTTGGACATCGAATAATTACATGTAATTACGTTACATTGAAAAGAGAATCTGCCATTGTGTGTGTGTGTGTGTGTGTGTGTGTGTGTGTGTGTGTGTGTGTGTGTGTGTGTGTGTGTGTGTGTGTGTGTGTGTCTGAAGAGGGGGGTCGTGTCACATTCCGATGGCATCTGGTGGGTTACAAGAAAGGATTCATGGCTCAAAGATACAGAGAAAATTCTTTGCTAGATCCAGGCTGATTCAGAAATCAGAATGATACGTTCAGACGTTACACTATGATCTGGTAGACATGTCTCTGATCTAAAATAACACGAAATATGATTGATTACAATAACATAAAATAAAGTGTGAAACGGTGAAAAAAGTCAAATTTAACATGAAGAAAGTCATCTGTCATAGCATGTGTGGTGTCATTATTTTTTCTCATCAGTCCTCTATGTGTTCTTCAGGCACCTAATGCACTATACAGCAAATTTCAAGCGTCTGCGAGCGAAGGAAACATATTTTTCTAAAAAACTTATGTTTTCACTTCAGTGAGGCAATCTAATATAGCAAATTTCACTTCTTTATAACATGATATGTTACTATTGTAATAAATCAGTCATTACTAGCATTATTCTTTTCCACCAGCATAATGTAAGGATCAACTTTAAACTTGAAAATGAAACAGTTTGGAATTATAAACTATAAAGAGGGAGTTTATCCTTCTGACCAGGAAGGAAAACTCCGTTTCCAGAGAGCGTAGTGAGACTCGTAGCGTATAAGGGACTCATCACGTGACCAAAACAGAGACAATCAAGCGTGGGATAATAGATTTTAATAACTAGATGTAACTATGGATAAACACGATTAACTCTAAGCAAAACATACATATGTATACAAGGAAAGAAAAGGTATAGAGAGAAAGTAATGAAATAAAAGGGAATGGGAGACAAAAACACAACTAATTAGCCTTTTTCCAAACCAGCAAGGAACGTAAATCTCCTGTACAATCTTAAATGCAGATATAGATCCATTAACTATACTTGCATGGCTTCGGTATGAAAGTTCGCCCTGAGTTTGAGTTCGCTGGTTCGTCGTGCCGTTTGAAAAGGCGCGGTCCGTGAGGTGGTTGCATCATTTGTCTGGGAGACAGAGAGAGAGAGAGAGCCTGGCTTCCTCTTCCCGGGGCATGTGGCCCTGGGGGAGAGAAGCCGGAAAGAGTGTCAAGTTCAAGTGAAGAGTTGAAGAAGTGAGACTGAAGAGAGAGAGAGTTTCAAAGCGTGGTGTTGTTTTAAAGACAACACCAACATACATGCCTCTTTGGGCTATGGGCCAATCAGGAAGTTGGATTTGTTGGCGGGATGAACTCTCTTTGTCTGGTGTAACGTATGACGGTGCCCATACTGATTTCTGAATTAACCCAGACAGAACATAAAAAAGTTTCACCACTCAGGTGACCGAGAGTAACTCCGAGAGGCCTCCTGAGGCCAGATGGTCTTTGGAATGCAAAAGACTCTTTGGAACCGACACAGGATTTGGAACCCTCCAGCAATTAAAGAAACCTTTCATGATTTAACGGGTGTGAACGTCTGGAACGTCATCTCTCTCTGGATCTCTCACGATTAGGTTCATCAGCAGGGGTCAACCAGAACTCCGATCAAGGGCCTGTAAATCTCTGATCTAATCTCTGCTTACGACCACATAGATTAACATCGGAGCCAACAGGTCTAGCAAGGAAAACGTCCTCCCTAAAGGTCACCCTGAGGTGACCAAAGACCAGTGGGACATTAGAAGAACACCAGCCCCCAGAGTTAGCTGTGTATTTAGCGTTAGACGTGTATTTAGCGTTAGAGGTGTATTTAGCGTTAGATGTGTATTTAGCGTTAGACGTGTATTTAGCGTTAGATGTGTATTTAGCGTTAGACGTGTATTTACTGTTAGATGTGTATTTACTGTTAGATGCCTATATAGTGTTAATTTGTGTATTTAGCGTTGGATGTGGATTTAGCGTTAGATGTGTATTTAGCGTTAGACGTGTATTTAGTGTTAGACGTGTATTTAATGTTAGACGTGTAAATAGCGTTAGACGTGTTTTTAGCGTTAGACGTGTATTTAGCGTTAGACGTGTATTCATTGTTAGATGTGTATTTAGTGTTATGTGTATTTAGTGTTAGACGTGTATTTATTGTTAGACGTGTATTTAGTGTTAGACGTGTATTTAGCGTAAGACGTGTATTTAGTGTTAGATCTGTATTTAGCGTTAGATGTGTATTTAATGTTAGACGTGTATTTAGCGTTAGATGTGTATTTAGCGTTAGTTGTGTATTTAGTGTTAGACGTGTATTTAGTGTTAGACATGTATTTAGCTTTAGACGTGTATTTAGTTTTAGACGTGTATTTAGCGTTGGATGTGGATTTAGCGTTAGATGTGTATTTAGCGTTAGATGTGTATTTAGAGTTAGATGTGTATTTACCGTTAGACTTGTATTTAGCGTTTGATGTGTATTTAGTGTTAGATTTGTATTTACTGTTAGATGTGTATATAGTGTTAATTTGGGTATTTAGTGTTAGATGTGGATTTAGTGTTAGATGTGGATTTAGCGTTCGATGTTTATTTACTGTTAGATGTGGATTTAGTGTTCGATTTGGATTTAGCGTTAGATGTGTATTTATTGTTAGATGTGTATTTAGTGTTAGACGTGTATTTAGTGTTAGACGTGTATTTAGCGTTAGATGTGTATTTACTGTTAGATGTGTATTTACTGTTAGATGTGTATATAGTGTTAATTTGTGTATTTAGCGTTGTATGTGGATTTAGCGTTAGATGTGTATTTAGCGTTAGACGTGTATTTAGTGTTAGACGTGTATTTAATGTTAGACGTGTAAATAGCGTTAGACGTGTTTTTAGCGTTAGACGTGTATTTAGCGTTAGACTTGTATTTAGCGTTAGTGTGTATTTATTTTTAGACGTGTATTTACTGTTAGACGTGTATTTAGCGTTAGACGTGTATTCATTGTTAGACGTGTATTTAGCGTTAGACGTGTATTTAGCGTTAGACGTGTATTTAGCGTTAGACGTGTATTTAGCGTTAGATGTGTATTTACTGTTAGATGTGTATATAGTGTTAATTTGTGTATTTAGCGTTGGATGTGGATTTAGCGTTAGACGTGTATTTAGCGTTAGACGTGTATTTAGCGTTAGACGTGTATTTAGCGTTAGACGTGTATTTAGCGTTAGACGTGTATTTAGCGATAGACGTGTATTTAGCGTTAGACTTGTATTTAGCGTTAGTGTGTATTTATTTTTAGACGTGTATTTACTGTTAGACGTGTATTTAGCGTTAGACGTGTATTCATTGTTAGACGTGTATTTGGCGTTAGACGTGTATTTGGCGTTAGACGTGTATTTATTGTTAGACGTGTATTTATTGTTAGACGTGTATTTAGCGTTAGACGTGTATTTAGCGTTAGACGTGTATTTAGCGTTAGATGTGTATTTAGCGTTAGACGTGTATTTAGCGTTAGATGTGTATTTAGCGTTAGACGTGTATTTAGCGTTAGATGTGTATTCAGCGTTAGACGTGTATTAAGCGTTAGATGTGTATTTAGCGTTAGACGTGCATTTAGTGTTAGACGTGAATTTAGCGTTAGATGTGGATTTAGTGTTAGATGTGGATTTAGTGTTCGATTTGGATTTAGCGTTAGATGTGTATTTAGCGTTAGATGTGTATTTATTGTTAGATGTGTATTTAGTGTTGGACATGTATTTAGTGTTAAACGTGTATTTAGCGTTAGATGTGTATTTACTGTTAGATGTGTATTTACTGTTAGATGTGTATAGAGTAGAGGTGTTTTTCTAAAAACAGACAGAACCATCTTCATCATAAAGTGTGGTGACATTATGTTTTCTCATGAGTCCTCTATGTGCATGCACTTGTGTGCGTTTCAGGCTCCTAAAGCGCTATACAGTGAATTTTAAACGTCTGCGAGCAAAGCAAAAGTGTTTTTCCAAAAAAAAAAAACGTATATTTTCATTTCAGTGATGCTATTTAACATAACACATTTCACTTCTTTCCCACATGATATGATACAATGATATGTTAGACATGTCTCTGACCTAAAATAACACAACATATGATTGTTTAAAATAAGGTGTGAAAAGGTGAAAAGAAGTCAAATTTAACATTAAGAAAGTCATCTGTCATCATATGTGTGGTAACACGTTTTCTCATCAGTCCTCCAGGTGCATGCACATGTGTGCGCTTCAGGCTCCTAAAGTGCTAGTACTGCGTACTGCAGCAACCGGCTTTCGATTTGGAGACTACCCAAGTATCGAGCTAATACCTGGTTAAATATTGACGGCCTCTCACAGTATCCTTGAGGCAATCTCATGTAGGTATCCTGTTTGCCTCTGTAAGTAAATGCAAACAAAGGCCATGAGTCAGTGTGCTATAAAAGGCGATCACTGTGTACCATTTCGTACCTTCGGGAATGTTGGACAGTAAGGTATGTGGGTCCGGGACCACAGGGGTCTCGGCTATCACCACCTGATTCACTGGTCTTAAGTCATGCACCAGTCTCCACTTGCCTGAATTGGGCTTCCTGACCGGAAAAATCGGAGTGTTGCACTGGCTTTTTGTTGGGATTAGGACTCCTGCCTCCACTAACCCTTCAATCGTTGGCCCTATCCCCTCTTCTTCTTGTGGCGACAATGGGTATTGCCGTTGGTATGGTAATTGAATGTTTGGTTTCATTTGAATTTTTACCAACCCTGCTGATTTCACCAGGCCTACATCTGTTTGGTGTCTAGTCCAGACTTGTTCTGGTATTTCCTTCAGTGCCTCTTCCACCTTCTGCCCTGTGAGCTCTCGCTCTTCTGTCCTTTGGGACATCTGTACCTGTACTTCTACTTTTAGCTGCACCTTGGTTTGTTGGCTTACTAACATGTGTGTCACCATCATCTGTTCTGTTGTCTCCCGTTTCACCCTAAGAAACTTCTTGTCTTTTGATGTGTACATGCTTGGGTTTCTAGTGGGCTCCCATGCTTGTACCTGGTTTGCCTCCCTCATCATTGGCCCTAGATCTTTGGATTCAAAGTTCTGCCTGACCATCAGAGAGATATGCAGTGTGGCATCTGGAACTTGCTACCAGTTGCCTACTTCGTGTGGAAGTTCCACATGGGCTGCTACTCCTTGTGTCCCTACTATTATGCCCAATACTCTGACATTGAATCCGTGTCCTTCCAGCTGCTCCTCCCAAAGGGATTCATACTCCTCCACTTGTCCCCACTCATCATACTTTAAGGTACAATGCCTGGGATCTCTGGAATCTTCCACAGTTATCTATTGAGGCTCTGTGAATCGTAACACTTGTGTTTTTCCTGAGAAGCCTACCGTTTTTATTGTCTTTCGAGTGAGGGGGAGCCCAGAGCCTGCTTTTCCAATGCTTGTGAATGTTGCTCCTGTGCCTACCAGGAGAGGTGCCTGTACTTGGTTTCCAATCACCACCGTAATTGTTGGTTCTTGTGCTGGGTGCTGTGCGGTGGCACACTGCACCATCTCCCCCTCAGGCTTCTCAGGGCCCCTTCATTGTCCTCCTGGGGCAGGCCCCATCGGGTTGCCCCCAGGGGGAATCGGGGCCTGGCCTTGATAACCCGGACCCATCCATTGTACTCCCCAGTTTCCTGTTCCCTGTTGATTATTTACAGGTTGTTGCTGCCATCCTCTTGGTCCACCCATGCCTCCTCTTGGAGCTTCATACTGAAGTTGGGGGCATTCTCGCTTTATGTGTCCTGGTCCCTGGCCTCCTGAACCCCACGTATTCCTTTGTGCCGGTCCTCTGGAGTAATTTCCTCTTCCCCGGCCCCTGCCTTGTCCCCACCCCCCTGTCTGCTGTGGATATGGGGCACTCATCTGGTATCCTCCTGCCATTGGGGGTTATTGGTAGGCATTTGGGCCTTGTGGTGGATACATTGTCTTCATCTGCGGCTGATATGCGGCTGGATACTTGGCTGGGGCCTGAGGCTGTATTGTGGCTGGCATCTGGGGTCCTCCTGATCACCTGTATCACCTGAGGGGGGGGGCGGCTGCCACTATTACTGCAGCTTGTGTTGTGGCCCCCTCCTTTTTCTCCTTCTTTCTTTGTTCCTGAATTTCCTGTTCGTTCCGCACCAGTTCTCCTAGTTGGGCTTTGTGGAGCTGAGTGAGTAGGTTTTCTGCAGCCTTCTCTGCTTCCCGTTCCCTTTGTCGCTGCAACTCTACGTGGTGTATGACGTTGGCCTCAAAGGTTGCCCATGCATTGTATTTAATCCTACAATGATCTCCAGTTGTTCTTGCACTTCTTTTGGGAGGGCCCTCTTGAGCATAAGCTTGAACAGCGTTTGACTCGCCACTGTTTCATCCCAGGGGCCTCCCATCTCCTCTCTCCAGCTATTTTGTAGTTTCAGTATGAATTGGGCCACCCCTTCGTTCTCCTATAATTTAATCTTTTCCACTTGTCCTGGGTCGGCTTTGGTTGGGTAGTCTTTTCTCAGCTCGTCCCACATCTGGTTCCTTATGGGTCCAAACGGCTGATCGTCCCAGAGGGGATTATTTGTCATACTTCCGATCCTGCATCTTGTGAACAGTTCTCCTAGTTTAGTCAGTCCCACGGATTGTGACAGTATCGCTTTCAGATCTCCCATGGTTAACTGGTGCCCTGAGGTTTGTTCCTCAAATTTTGTGATCCATCTTTGTGCTCCCTCACATATGCTGGGGAGTCGGTTTATGAGTCCCGTCACATCCATAAAGGTCCATGGCACATATTGTGGCGGCATTTTTCCTCCTTTGAAAGAGAGTGGCATCATTTTCATTTGGACATCACGGGTCCCGTCTCCGGCCCTCTTTCCCACTGTGCTAGTCTACCTCCTCTCCTTCGTTTCCATCACCGCTTCCCCTTCTAAATCCGAACTTATTGCTGTATGTTCTCTTCTTTCTGAGCTTTCGACTACTTCTTGTTTTTGTGCTTGAGATCGTGTTATCCTTTGGATTCCTTCTTGGGGTGCAGCCTCCTAGCCACGTCCTTTTCCTTTTTTTCCTTGCTGGGTCTTTAAACTGGGGTGTGCATCAAAGCTTTGGCATGGGGAGGGAGAGTCCCTCTGGAGCACCGTTCTCAGTTCCTCTGAACTTCGCTGTAGTTCCTGTCTTAACTCTACGAGGTCGGTCAGTTTCCGCTCCTTATCTCCTGTCATCTTCAGCCTAGTTGCCATACTTCGTGTCGCTCGTGCCCTCAGTTCCTCTTCATACTTCAGAATATCCTCCAGTTGAGTTATCCTTTTCCCAGCCCTCATTTCCGGCTCAGATAGCTTGCGGCCCGTTTGGGCGGCTGTTCTTCTAAGATCTTCAAGGTTTTCTGTAGCTCTTCCTGTGCCTTCTTCGCACTTTCCTCTGCATACCCTGTGGCCTGCTCCGCCTCCCATTTGGCCTTGCTTACTTCTTCCTTCATATGGTGGAATTTATCTATCAGCTTTCCTTCTTCTTCACACGCATATTGCTTTATCACTTCCTACCTCTCCAGTATTCTTCTTCCCTCTTCCACCAGGCTTTGTCCTTCCTTCCTCATTTTCACTAAGTTTCCGTCTTTTCCAACCAATGTTATTTGGACTTCGCCCTGTATCTGTACCCATGCGGGCTCCTCTTCTACTTCTCTCTCACCGGTCTTTGGTTACCTCAGGGTGACCTTTAGGGAGGACGTTTTCCTTGCTAGACCTGTTGGCTCCGAAGTGAATCTATGTGGTTCAAACAAAAACAGAGATTAGATCAGAGATTTACAGGCCCTTGGTTGGAGATTTGGTTGACTCCTGCTGATGAACCTAATCGTGAAGTCTTCCAGACGTTCACAACCGTTAAGACATGAAAGGTTTCTTTTATTGCAGGTGTAAGTCCTGTGTGGGTTCCTAAGAGTGGTTTGAATTCCAAAGGACATCTGGCCGCAGGAGGCTTCTCGGGGTTACTCTCGGTCACCTGAGTGTGAAACTTTTTTATGTTCCGTCTGGGTTAATTCAGAAATCAGTTTGGGCACCGTCATACGTTACACCAGACAAAGAGAGTTCATGCTGCCAATAAATCCAACTTCCTGATTGGCCCAGAGCCCAAAGAGGCGTGCGTGTTGGTGTTGTCTTTAAAACAACACCATACTTTGAAACTCTCTCTCTTCAGTCTCACTTCACTCTCTTCTTCAACTCTTCAGTTCAACTTGACACTCTTTCTGGCTTCTCTCCCCCAGGGCCACGTGCCCCGGGAAGAGGAAGCCAGGATCTCTCTCTCTCCCAGACAAAAGATGCAACCGCCTCACGGACCACGCCTTTTCAAACGGCACGATGAACCCGCGAACTCTACACGACCTCATGCGAACTTTCAAACCGAAGCCATGCTTGTATAGTTAATGGATCTATATCTGCGTTTAAGATTGTACCCCGGTTTACAGGAGATTTAAGTTCCTTGCTGGTTTTGAAAAAGGCTAATTAGTTGTGTTTTTGTCTGCCATTCCCTTTTATTTCATTACTTTCTCTCTATTCCTTTTCTTTCCTTGTATATAGATATACATATGTTTTGCTTAGAGTTAGTTGAATGTATCCATAGTTACATCTAGTTATTAAAATCTATTATCCCAAGCTTGATTGTCTCTGTTTTGGTCACGTGATGAGTCCCGTAAACACTGCGAGTCTCGCTACGCGCTCTGCAAATGGAGTTTTCCTTCCTGGCCAGAAGGATAAACTCCCTCTTTAGAGTTCATAATTCCAAACTAGACTACAGCTAATCCTAAAAGCTGATCTAGACCACATACATAGTCATAATTAATTATAATCCGTTGTATTTAATTATCTATAGTCATATGTACACATACATGAATTCCCTTTCATGGCTGATGTATATTTATAACTGGTCACAACACGCGTTGATTAGATATATAGATATATTTCACGCCATTCGAGCTAATTCCTAATATAATTGGAGAATACATTTAAACGTGTTAAACATCTTTTAATTCGATACATGAATTGTATCTGGTGGAGAATAGTTTTAAACGTTGCAGATTCATCCGATTTGCTACACATTCTGGTAGATAAGGCGGGCACGCTTTAAAACTTGTCTCCTTTAAAATGGTGCGTGTTAGAGCTCTCGCCAATCGCTGCTCCGGGAAGGAGCAGCATGAATCGCTGCCCCGCTAAGGAGCAGCATGTCTACGCGCTTTCTAGCGCTAGTATTAAAAAAGAACTCTCCGCTGGACATTCCGATAACAAAGACTCTGGTTTTGTTTACGTTGCCATGTGATCCTTTGTTTTTGTTTTACGTCATGTCTCTGCCCCCGTTTCCTCATTGGGTCGCCTGTTATGTTTCCTCCCATGTTTGGTCATTGGTTCTATAGTTATTTTCTAATTATTATTTCCAGGTGTCATGTATTACTTCTGATTCACGCTTAATTTCCTTGGATACTAAAACCCCTAAGTGTGTCCAGATCTTTGCGGAGTATTGAGTTACATCGAACGAAAATGATATTGAACTGAATTGTAAACCTTGCTATTTCTCTTCCTGGATTTTTGCCCTGTAAACCTTGCGATTTGTCTTCCTGGATTTTTGCCCTGTAAACCTTGCGATTTGTCTTCCTGGATTTTTGCCCTGTAAACCTTGCGATTGCTCTTTATTTATTACGTTGATGTTTTCACTTTTGAATGTGCCTGGTGTTTTTTCGTTTCTAATAAACTGACCACTTTCCCCTGCGAGTGCATCCTACCTGACTCTTCACCCAAGTTACGTAACAGTGCGTTGAATCCATGTGTGCGCTTATGTTTCGTTTTTCATGTTTAAAGTTGATCCATTACATTATTCTGGTGGAAAACAATAATGCTAGTAATGATTGATTCGTTACATAATTTGGTGGATATGCGGGCACGCTTTAAAACTCGTCTCCTTTAAATAGGTGGTTCGAATCCAAGCGTGCGCTTCTGTTTCGTTTTCAAGTTTAAAGTTGATCCATTTCATTATTCTGGTGGAAAAGAATAATGCTAGTAATGATTGATTCGTTACAATAGTATCATATCATGTTATAAATAAGTGAAATTTGTTATATTAGATTGCATCACTGAAGTGAAAACATACGTTTTTTAGAAAAACACGTTTCCTTTGCTCGCAGACGCTTGAAATTCGCTTTATAGCGCATTAGGTTCCTGAAGCGCACACGTGTATGCACAGAGGACTGATGAGAAATCATAATGACACCACACATGCTATGACAGATGACTTTCTTCATGTTAAATTTGACTTTTTTCACCGTTTCACACTTTATTATGACATGATGTATGTTATTGTAAACAATCATATTTAGTGTTATTTTAGGTCAGAGACTTGTCTAACAGATTACAATGTAACGTCTGAAGGTTTCAAACTGATTTCTGAATCAGCCTGGATCTAGCAAAAAAGTTTCTCTGTGTCTTTGAGCCATGAATCCTTTCTTGTAACCCCCCTCTGGCCTTCACCAGATGCTATTGGAATGCGACACGAACCCCCCTCTTCAGACACACACACACACACACACACAAACACACACAAACACACACACACACACACAAACACACACAAACACACACACACACACACAGAATGGGAGATTCTCTTTTCAATGGAACATGTAATTATATGTAATTATTCGATGGCCAAATAGTGTGATGTTTTCGTTTTTGCATGTGTTTATGTAACATAACTATAATGATTTTAGATATTTTAATTTAGGATATTATTTTAAATATCTGTAACCATGTTTTACTTGTAATATTCTTTACAAATCCATCGAATTTGGTATGAGGTTAATCGTCTAGAGATACCCTGATTGATTATGCATATCATATTGCATTGGGATACATTATTTCATGCTTTTTCTTAATGTCACACATAATACGGTTTAAAGCGGCTCCTCCCTGGACATGCAAATCCAGGTCTGAGACCAGTGTAGCAAGTCTAGCTCAAATGGGTGAAATATATCTATAGCTCTAATCGAAGTGTGTTCTGATTAGTTATGGATATAAATCGACCATGAAAGGGAATGTTATATTAATTACTGTAGTCTAGCTTTAGAATTAAATGTGAAGCAGTTTGATCTGTTTGTCCACCAAACTTACCAGGGCAGTCTTCGTATTACTCTAAAAGAATAAACTATTCTTCTGGCCACGAAACCTAGTTTATTTTAAGTTAAAAGAAATACAGCGGGTAGCAAAGAGCAACGTTAAAAGTGAACCTTGCCATGAGCAAAAACAGAGACGATCCAGCGTGATAACCATGGATTTTAATAACTACGTAAAACTAATGTTATACGCAACTAGGTATAACCAAATAATACATATATACAGGTTAAGTGAAAGAAACAAAAGGAAAAATGATGAAAATAACAGAATGGCAGAACACACAACAGTTTAACCTCGAGAATCAGCAATGTATTGAAATTCACCTTCAACAGGGGGCATTGGCTTAAAAGGACACCCCTATAGATCAATTAAAATTTAGACTTGCATTAATTTTATGCCATTCACGAGGGTCCTTGGTTTGTAGATTTAGCGAGGAGTTTGCTGAATCTTCCATGTCGGTAGACTCGGGGTGAACGGATTTGGGTCTCGCCAAAGTAGAAAGAAGAAAGAAAATGGTAATTGCCACGTGGTTTAAGGAGACAAAGGAGAGTCCGGAGGAGTACCGGAAAAAGGAGGCGAAAGTCTACGAGAGAGAGACAGAAAAGTGAAGTCAAAGTAAAGACAAAGGAGAAAGTAAAGTAAGGAAGTAAAGTGGATTTAAAGTGTAGGTAAAGTGAAGAAGCGTAAAAAGAAGAAGAGTTAGAAGAAGAAGTTAAAAAGGAAGAAGTATAGAGGAATGCGTGTCGCGGTGTTTTATGTACAATGCCAACGTACATGCCTCTCTGAGCTGCTGGCGAATCCAGAGAGAGATGAGAAAGTTCTGGGTGGAGAACGTTCTTGGTCTGTCCCAGAGCTGGTCGCATGTCAAGGTGGGGTTTGTATTAAGTTTGGATTATGATGAAATATGGAAAAATATAGAATGATACATCCCATCGTCCTATAGATCATTAATTGGCATATTACGAGACAATGATTTTGGTACCAAACTTCAAGAGGATTACGATATCTTGGACAGTGAAGGATCATTGTCATGGTTACAGACAACTTAAAATTAGCTTCTCGCTCAAACTATCTAAAATCACTATAGTTAGGTTATCTAGACACACAACACATACATATATGAATACATTATAAATATCTAGAAATATGATTATTTGTTACATTCAAGAGACATTTTCACTGTGTGTGCGTGAGTGTGTGTATGTCCAGAAGAGTGGGCTGGTGTTCTTCAAATGTCCCACCGGTCTTTGGTCACCTCACGGTGACCTTTAGGGAGGACGTTTTCCTTGCTAGACCTGTTGGCTCTGATGTTAATCTATGTGGTCGTAAACAGAGATTAGATCATAGATTTACAGGCGCTTGGTCGGAGTTTTGGTTGACCCCTGCTGATGAACCTAATCGTCAAAACTTCCAGACGTTCACACCCGTTAAGTCATGAAAGGTTTCTTTTATTGCAGGTGTAAGTCCTGTGTGGGTTCCAAAGAGTCTTTTGCATTCCAAAGGGCATCTGGCCGCAGGAGGCCTCTCGGGGTTACTCTCGGTCACCTGAGTGGGGACACTTTTTATGTCCCGTCTGGGTTAATTCAGAAATCAGTTTGGGCACCGTCATATGTTACACCAGACAAAGAGAGTTCATCCCGCCAACAAATCCAACTTCCTGATTGGCCCATAGCCCAAAGAGGCGTGTGTGTTGGTGTTGTCTTTAAAACAACACCATACTTTGAAAGTCTCTCTCTCTTCAGTCTCACTTCACTCTCTTCTTCAACTCTTCACTTCAACTTGACACTCTTTCTGGCTTCTCACCCCCAGGGCCACGTTCCCCGGGAAGATGAAACCAGGTTCTCTCTCTCTCCCAGACAAAAGATGCAACCGCCTCACGGACCACGCCTTTTCAAACGGCACGACGAACCCGCGAACTCTACACGACCTCATGCGAACTTTCAAACCGAAGCCATGCTTGTATAGTTAATGGATCTATATCTGCATTTAAGATTGTACCCCAGTTTACAGGAGACTTAAGTTCCTTGCTGGCTTTGAAAAAGGCTAATTAGTTGTGTTTTTGTCTGCAATTTCCTTTTATTTCATTACTTTGTCTCTATTCCTTTTCTTTCCTTGTATATACATATACATACATATGTTTTGCTTAGAGTTAGTTGAATGTATCCATAGTTACATCTAGTTATTAAAATCTATTATCCCAAGCTTGATTGTCTCTGTTTTGGTCACGTGTTGAGTCCCGTAAACACTGCGAGTCTCGCTACGCGCTCTGCAAATGGAGTTTTCCTTCCTGGCCAGAAGGATAAACTCCCTCTTTAGAGTTCATAATTCCAAACTAGACTACAGCTAATCCTAAAAGCTGATCTAGACCACATACATAGTCATAATTAATTATAATCCGTTGTATTTAATTATCTATAGTCATATGTGCACATACATGAATTCCCTTTCATGGCTGATGTATATTTATAACTGGTCACAACACGCGTTGATTAGATATATAGAAATATTTCACGCCATTCGAGCTAATTCCTAATGTAATTGGAGAATACATTTAAACGTGTTAAACATCTTTTAATTCGATACATGAATTGTATCTGGTGGAGAATATTTTTAAACGTTGCAGATTCATCCGATTTGCTACACATTCTGATAGATAAGGCGGGCACGCTTTAAAACTCGTCTCCTTTAAAATGGTGCGTGTTAGAGCTCTCGCCAATCGCTGCTCCGGGAAGGAGCAGCATGAATCGCTGCCCCGCTAAGGAGCAGCATGTCTACGCGCTTTCTAGCGCTAGTATTAAAAAAGAACTCTCCGCTGGACATTCCGATAACAAAGACTCTGGTTTTGTTTACGTTGCCATGTGATCCTTTGTTTTTGTTTTACGTCATGTCTCTGCCCCCGTTTCCTAATTGGTTCGCCTGTTATGTTTCCTCCCATGTTTGTTTATTGGTTCTATGGTTATTTTCTAATTATTATTTCCAGGTGTCATGTATTACTTCTGATTCGCGCTTAATTTCCTTGGATACTAAAACCCCTAAGTTTGTCCAGATCTTTGCGGAGTATTGAGTTAGATCGAACGAAAATGATATTGAACTGAATTGTAACCCTTGCGATTTCTGTTCCTGGATTTTTGCCCTGTAAACCTTGCGATTTGTCTTCCTGGATTTTTGCCCTGTAAACCTTGCGATTTGTCTTCCTGGGTTTTTGCCCGGTAAACCTTGCGATTTGTCTTCCTGTATTTTTGCCCGGTAAACCTTGCGATTTGTCTTCCTGGATTTTTGCCCTGTAAACCTTGCGATTGCTCTTTATTTATTATGTTGAACTTTTGAATGTGCCTGGTGTTTTTTTGTTTCTAATAAACTGACCACTTTCCCCTGCGAGTGCATCCTTACCTGACTCTTCACCCAAGTGACGTAACAGAATACTCCGCCAAAAAATGGATGCAGCGGGGAAAGTGAGGGCACGCCGCGCCATGCCACACCACGCCATGCCACGCCACGCCACATTTAAAATGCCTGCAAACAATTCAATTTTTTTCCCCCAATGGACGTTTGTTTATCCCCCCGATGAGTTTGATGGCTTTTCCACCTGGCCACAGTGCTTCTGTTTGCAGGCACAGATTTATTTCCTGAGTTCGGAGGACCCCAAGCCCGACGAGGAACAGTGGGTGGGGTTCCTCCTCTCTCGTTTGGTCGGCTCAGCTCGCCAATGGGCAGAGCTTCACCTTGCCAGTGGATCCACGAAGTTCAAAACAGTTTCGGGCTTTGTGGATCTACTGGTCCAGGTGTTTGGAAGCCCAGACTTCCAACCCGACCTCAGGACCTTTTTGGGGAAGGACCGTCTGGGCGACCGACCTAGCCACTCTTTCCTGGAGTATTATGGGGGTAAGCGGGCTAACGTGGCGGCCTGCTCCTCACATCCCCAAAACCAGGAGTGTTCCACTGAGGGATGCACCCGCCCAGCCATCCTGCAGTGCCCCACCTGCAGGAACCAGGGAGTAAGGAGCAGCTTCTTCTGCTCCCAAAACTGTTTCAAGGGCAGCTGGCAGGTGCATAAGCGGCTTCACCAGTGGGCACCCTCAGAGCTCCAGCAGGAGACCCAGCAGGAGGTCTTCTCAGCAGAGCTGCAACTGGAGGTTAACACGGCGACCTCCAGCCCCGAGCTCCAGCCGGAGACCCAGCAGGAAGTCTCCACAGTGGAGCTGCATCTGGAGGTTAACATGGCGACCTCCAGCCCCGAGCTCCAGCCGGAGGCCCAGCAGAAGGTCTCCAGAGCGGAGCTGCAACTGGAGGTTAACCAGGCGACCTCCAGCCCCAAGCAGCAGCCAGCGAATAAAGAGGAAACCTCCTCTCCTGGCCTGCTCATCTGAGAGGTTCTAGAAGAAACCTCCACTCCAAGTCCATGTCCAGATTTCAGTCCTGCTCCCAATCCTGTTCTCAGTTCTGCTCCCAATCCAGTTCTCAGTCCTGCTCCCAATCCAGTTCTCAGTCCTGCTCCCAATCCTGTTCTCAGTCCTGCTCCCAATCCAGTTCTCAGTTCTGCTCACAATCCAGTTCTCACCCTGGTTCCCAGTCCGGTTACTACTCCGGTTCTCAATCCTGTTCCCAGTCCTGTTCCTAGTCCAGCTCCCAGTCCTGTTCCCAGTCCGGTTCCCAGTCCAGTTCCCAGTCCGGTTCTCAATCCTGCTCCCAGTCTGGTTCCCAGTCCTGCTCCCAGTCTGGTTCCCAGTCCTGCTCCCAGTCCGGTTCCAAGCCCCATTACCAATCATTTCCCAAGTTCAGTTTCTGATTTTCATGAGGGCTACATGGGTTTAATTTCGGGATGGGTGTTAGCCCTCCTTCTCAGTGCAGAGGGTGTTTTCACTCCCAGCTCCACTCATAACCCATCTCACTCCTCAGTCTCCAGCCCTGTCTCCTCCTCAGTCTCCAGCTCTGTCTCCTCCTCAGTCTCCAGCCCTGTCTCCTCCTCAGTCTCCAGCCCTGTCTCCTCCTCAGTCTCCAGCTCTATCTCCTCCTCAGTCTCCAGCCCTGTCTCCTCCTCTGTTTCCAACCCTGTCTCCTCCTCTGTTTCCAACCCAACTCACTCCACTATCTCCTCCTCTGTTTCCAACCCTGTCTCCTCCTCTGTTTCCAACCCAACTCACTCCACTGTCTCTAATCCAGGAGCTGAATCAGGTTCCAGACAGAGCGCCAGGTCACGCGTAGCTCAGAGATCCGGGCCCAGCGCCAGGTCACGTGCAGTTCGGAGATCCGGGTCCAGCTCCAGGTCACGCGCAGCTCGGAGACCCAGGCCGAACACCAGGTCACGCGCAGCTCGGAGACCCAGGCCGAACACCAGGTCACGCGCAGCTCGGAGACCCAGGCCGAGCACCAGGTCACGCGCAACTCCGAGACCCAGGCCGAGCACCAGATCACGCGCAACTCCGAGACCCAGGCCGAGCAACAGATCACGCGCTACTCCACGACCCAGGCCGAGCATCAGTCCTCGTCCAAGTCCTCGTCCAAGTCCTCATCCAAGTCCTCGTCACGACACGGTCAACTCTGGCTGCGGGACATTAAAGTGCACCAGCCTCGGTTCCAGGGGGGCAGATGTGCTAATCTTGCCCAGGGGTCCGGGTCCGCCAGAACGGACAAAACTTGCGGCGCGTCGGGAGCCGCGCCTTAGGGGGGGGGCTCTGTTAGAGCTCTCACCAATCACTGCTCCGGGAAGGAGCAGCATGAATCGCTGCCCCGCTAAGGAGCAGCATGTCTACGCGCTTTCTAGCGCTAGTATTAAAAAAGAACTCTCCGCTGGACATTCCGATAACAAAGACTCTGGTTTTGTTTACGTTGCTATGTGATCCTTTGTTTTTGTTTTACGTCATGTCTCTGCCCCCGTTTCCTCATTGGTTCGCCTGTTATGTTTCCTCCCATGTTTGGTCATTGGTTCTATGGTTATTTTCTAATTATTATTTCCAGGTGTCATGTATTACTTCCGATTCGCGCTTAATTTCCTTGGATACTAAAACCCCTAAGTTTGTCCAGATCTTTGTGGAGTATTGAGTTAGATCGAACGAAAATGATATTGAACTGAATTGTAAACCTTGCGATTTCCCTTCCTGGATTTTTGCCCTGTAATCCTTGCGATTTGTCTTCCTGGATTTTTGCCCTGTAAACCTTGCGAGTTGTCTTCCTGGATTTTTGCCCGGTAAACCTTGCGATTTGTCTTCCTGGATTTTTGCCCGGTAAACCTTGCGATTTGTCTTCCTGGATTTTTGCCCTGTAAACCTTGCGATTGCTCTTTATTTATTATGTTGATGTTTTCACTTTTGAATGTGCCTGGTGTTTTTTCATTTCTAATAAACTGACCACTTTCCCCTGCGAGTGCATCCTACCTGACTCTTCACCCACGTTACGTAACAGTGCGTTGAATCCATGCGTGCGCTTCTGTTTCGTTTTTCATGTTTAACGTTGATCCATTACATTATTCTGGTGGAAAAGAATAATGCTAGTAATGATTGATTCCTTACATAATTTGGTGGAGATGCGGGCACGCTTTAAAACTCGTCTCCTTTAAATAGGTTCTTCGAATCCAAGCGTGCGCTTCTGTTTCGTTTTCAAGTTTAAAGTTGATCCATTTCATTATTCTGGTGGAAAAGAATAATGCTAGTAATGATTGATTCGTTACAATAGTATCATATCATGTTATAAATAAGTGAAATTTGTTATATTAGATTGCATCACTGAAGTGAAAACATACGTTTTTTAGAAAAACACGTTTCCTTTGCTCGCAGACGCTTGAAATTCGCTGTATAGCGCATTAGGTTCCTGAAGCGCACACGTGTATGCACAGAGGACTGATGAGAAATCATAATGACACCACACATGCTATGACAGATGACTTTCTTCATGTTAAATTTGACTTTTTTCACCGTTTCACACTTTATTATGACATGATGTATTATGTATGTTGTAAACAATCATATTTCGTGTTATTTTAGGTCAGAGACATGTCTAACAGATCACAGTGTAACGTCTGAAGGTTTCAAACTGATTTCTGAATCAGCCTGGATCTAGCAAAGAAGTTTCTCTGTGTCTTTGAGCCATGAATCCTTTCTTGTAACCCCCCTCTGGCCTTCACCAGATGCCATCGGAATGCGACACGACCCCCCTCTTCAGGCACACTAACACACACACACACACACACACACACACACACACACACACACACACACACACACACACACACACACACAAAACCACACACACAAAGCACATACACACACACAGAATGGGAGATTCACTTTTCAATGTAACATGTAATTATATGTAATTATTCAATGTCCAGTGTGATGTTTTCGTTTTTTATGTAACATAACTATAATGATTTTAGATATTTTAATTTAGGATATTATTTTAAATATCTGTAACCATGTTTTACTTGTAATATTCTTTACAAATCCATCGAATTTGATATGAGGTTAATCGTCTAGAGATACCCTGATTGATTAGGCATATCATATTGCATTGGGATACATTATTTCATGCTTTTTCTTAATTTCACACATAATACGGTTTAAAGCGGCTCCTCCCTGGACATGCAAATCCTGGTCTGAGACCAGTGTAGCAAGTCTAACTCAAATGGGTGAAATATATCTATAGCTCTAATCGAAGTGTGTTCTGATTAGTTATGGATATAAATCGACCATGAAAGGGAATGTTATATATTAATATATCCAATAATGTATCCCAATGCAATATGATATGCTGTATGATAACTGTAGTCTAGCTTTAGAATTAAATGCGAAGCAGCTTGATCTGTTTGTCCACCAAACTTACCAGGGCAGTCTTCGTATTACTCTAAAAGAATAAACTATTCTTCTGGCCACGAAGCCTAGTTTATTTTAAGTTAAAAGAAATACAGCGGGTAGCGAAGAGCAACGTTAAAAGTGAACCTTGCCATGAGCAAAAACAGAGACAATCCATCGTGATAACCATGGATTTTAATAACTACGTAAAACTAATGTTATACGCAACTAGGTATAACCAAATAATACATATATACAGGTTAAGTGAAAGAAACAAAAGGAAAAATGATGAAAATAACAGAATGGCAGAACACACAACAGTTTAACCTCGAGAATCAGCAATGAATTGAAATTCACCTTCAACAGGGGGCACTGGCTTAAAAGGACACCCCTATAGATCAATTAAAATTTAGACTTGCATTAATTTTATGCCATTCACGAGGGTCCTTGGTTTGTAGATATAGCGAGGAGTTTGCTGAATCTTCCACGTCGGTAGACTCGGGGTGAACGGATATTGGTCTCGCCAAAGTAGAAAGAAGAAAGAAAATGGTAATTGCCACGTGGTTTAAGGAGACAAAGGAGAGTCCGGAGGAGTACCGGAAAAAGGAGGCGGAAGTCTGCGAGAGAGAGACAGAAAAGTGAAGTCAAAGTAAAGACAAAGGAGAAAGTAAAGTAAGGAAGTAAAGTGGATTTAAAGTGTAGGTAAAGTGAAGAAGCGTAAAAAGAAGAAGAGTTAGAAGAAGTTAAAAAGGAAGAAGTATAGAGGAATGCGTGTCGCGGTGTTTTATGTACAATGCCAACGTACATGCCTCTCTGAGCTGCTGGCAAATCCAGAGAGAGATGAGAAAGTTCTTGGTGGAGAACGTTCTTGGTCTGTCCCAGAGCTGGTCGCATGTCAAGGCGGGGTTTGTATTAAGTTTGGATTAGGATGAAATATGGAAAAATATAGAATGATACATCCCATCATCCTATAGATCATTAATTAGCATATTACGAGACAATGATTTTGGTACAAAACTTCAAGAGGATTACGATATCTTGGACAGTGAAGGATCATTAGACATGGTTACAGACAACTTAAAATTAGCTTCTCGCTCAAACTATCTAAAATCACTATAGTTAGGTTATCTAGACACACAACACATACATATATGAATACATTATATAATATCTAGAAATATGATTATTTGTTACATTCAAGAGACATTTTCACTGTGTGTGCATGAGTGTGTGTATGTCCAGAAGAGTGGGCTGGTGTTCTTCAAATGTCCCACCGGTCTTTGGTCACCTCACGGTGACCTTTAGGGGGGATGTTTTCCTTGCTAGACCTGTTGGCTCCGATGTTTATCTATGTGGTCGTAAACAGAGATTAGATCTCCCGTCCCTTAAACGCTGCAAGTCTCGCTACATGTCTAAACAGTCTAGACATGTCTAACATATCATTGTATCATATCATGTTGGAAAGATGTGAAATGTGTTATATTAAATAGCATGACTGAAGTCGTTAAGGCGTTGTAAGCGCCTTAAGCGTACCCACGTGTATGCACATAGAGGACTGATAATAAAACATAATTTTACCACATATATTATGGTAGATGACTGTCAATGTTAAATTTGACTTTTTTTCACCTTTTCACACTTTATTATGACATTAAGTTTGTAATTGTAAACAATGATATTTGATGATGATGATGGTATTTTAGGTCAGAGACATGTCTAACATATTATTGTGTCATATCAGGTGGAAAAAAAGTGAATTGTGTTATATTAGATAGCATCACTAAAGTGAAAACAAATGATTTTTAGAAAAACAGCTTTCCTTCGCTCGTAGGCGCTTGAAATTCGCTTTAAAGCGTTGTAAGCGCCTAAAGCGCACCCATCAATGCACATTGAGAACTGATAATAAAACATAATGTTACCACATATATGATGATAGATGATTTTCGTGATTTTAAATTTGACTCTTTTACACCTTTTCACACTTTATTATGACATGCTGTTTGTTAATATAAACAATCATTTGTTGTGTTATTTTAGGTCAGAGACATGTCTAACATATTATAGTATCCTATCATGTTATAAAGAAGTGAAATGTGTTGTATTAGAGCACGTCACTTAAGTGTAAATATGCGTTTTTTTTTTTAGAAAAACACGTTTCGTTTGCTTGCAGACGTTTGAAATTCATTGTATAGCGCTTTAGGTGCCTAAAGCGCACACATGTGTATGCACATAGAGGACTGATAATAAAACATAATGTTACAACATATATGATGATAGATGACTTTTGTGATGTTAAATTTGACTTTTTTCACCTTTTCACACTTTATTATGACATGAAGTTTGTAATTGTAAACAATCATATGTTGTGTTATTTTAGGTCAAAGACATGTCTAATATATTATTGTATCATATCATGTGGAAAAGAAGTGAAATGTGTTATATTAGATAGCATCACTGAATTGAAAACAAACGAATTTTTAGAAAAACAGCTTTCCTTTGCTCGTAGGCGCTTGAAATTCGCTGTAAAGCGTTGTAAGCGCCATAAACGCACCCATGAATGCACATAGAGGACTGTTAATAAAACATAATGTTACCACATATATGATGTTAGATGACTTTCGTGATGTTAAATTTGACTTTTTTCACCTTTTCACACTTTATTATGACATGCTGTTTGTTAATATAAACAATCATTTGTTGTGTTATTTTAGGTCAGAGACATGTCTAACATATCGCAGTATCCTATCATTTTATAAAGAAGTGAAATGTGTTGTATTAGAGCACGTCACTAAAGTGTAAATATGCGTTTTTTAGAAAAACACCTTTCTTTTGCTCGTAGGCGCATGAAATTCGCTCTAAAGCGTTGTAAGCGCCTGAAGCGCACCCATGAATGCACTTAGAGGATTGATAATAAAACATAATGTTACCACATATATGTTATTTTAGGTCAGAGACATGTCTAACATATCAAAGTATCTTATCATGTTATAAAGAAGTGAAATGTGTTGTATTAGAGCACGTCACTTAAGTGTAAATATGCCTTTTTTAGAAAAACATCTTTCCTTCGCTCGTAGACGCTTGAAATTTTCTGTAAAGAGTTGTGAGCGCCTGAAGCGCAAACGTGTATGCACATAGAGGACTGATAATAAAACCTAATGTTACCACATATATGATTTCAGATGAATGTTAATGTTAAATTTGACTTTTTTTACACGTTTCACACTTTATGATGACATGATGTTTGTTATTGTAAACATGTAAACATTTGTTATTGTAAACATGTAAATATGTTGTGTTATTTTAGCTCAGAGACATGTCTAATATATCATAGTATCATATCATATTATAAAGAAGTGAAATGTGTTATATTAGATTGCATCACAAGTGTAAATATACGTTTTTTTTTTAGAAAAACACCTTTCCTTTGCTCGCAGACGTTTGAAATTCACTGTATAGCGCGCTAGGAGCCTGAAGCGCGCACAACTGCATGCACATAGAGGACTGATGAGAAAACATAATGTCAAATTTAACATTGACAGTTATCAGATGGCAGATGACTGTCAATGTTAAATTTGACTTTTTTTTTCACCTTTTCACACTTTATTATGACATGATGTTTGTAATTGTAAACAATCATATGTTGTTTAACATATTGTATCATATCATGTTATAAAGAAGTGAAATTTGTTATATTAGATAGCATCACTGAAGTGAAAACAAACTTTTTTTAGAAAAAGAGCTTTCCTTTGCTCGTAGGTGCTTGAAATTCATTGTATAACAATTTAGGTGCCTAAAGCGCACACATGTGTATGCACATAGAGGACTGATAATAAAACATAATGTTACCACATATATGATGATAGATGACTTTCGTGATGTTAAATTTGACTTTTTTCACCTTTTCACACTTTATTATGACATGAAGTTTGTAATTGTAAACAATCATATGTTGTGTTATTTTAGGTCAAAGACATGTCTAATATATTATTGTATCATATCATGTGGAAAAGAAGTGAAATGTGTTATATTAGATAGCATCACTGAATTGAAAACAAACGAATTTTTAGAAAAACAGCTTTTCTTTGCTCGTAGGCGCTTGAAATTCGCTGTAAAGCGTTGTAAGCGCCTTAAACGCACCCAGGAATGCACATAGAGGACTGATAATAAAACATAATGTTACCACATATATGATGATAGATAACTTTTGTGATTTTAAATTTGCCTTTTTACACCTTTTCACACTTTATTATGACATGATGTTTGTTTATGTAAACAATCATTTGTTGTGTTATTTTAGGTCAGAGACATGTCTAACATATCATAGTATCATATCATGTTATAAAGAAGTGAAATTTAGTATATATTAGATATATTTCTTAGATAAACAGGTTTCCTTTGGTCTTAGTTGCTTGAAATTCATTGTATAGCGTTGTAAGCGCCTGAAGCGCACCCAAGTGTATGCACATAGAAGACTGATCAGAAAACATAATGTTACCACATCTATAATGGCAGATGAATGTCAATGTTAAATTTGACTTTTTTTTCTCCTTTTCACACTTTATGACATTAAGTTTGTAATTGTAAACAATCATATGTTGCGTTATTTAAGGTCAGAGACATGTCTAATATATCATAGTATCATATCATGTTAGTAGTTATATCATACACTTTATGTCAAAAAATGATTTATGACCCCCCTGTCATATGATTTATGACCCCTCATGTCAGTCTGATTGACAGTTCAGCACAACCAGTAATTTATGACCCCACCAGTCTTCTGTCTGTGTGTATGTATGCGCATGCGTGCGTATGTGCGTGGCTGCGTGTGCGTGCGTACATACGTGTGTGTGTGTGTGTGTGTGTGTTAATGGTTTTTACACCCCCGCTATGTGCGTGTTGAAAAAGCTATTGATTAAATAAATAGCTGTGGATAAAACATAGAAGAGGCTCCGTAACACCCACACGGCGTCTGATCCACGAGTTTCCCAAACCCTTAGAAGGACGATGTGTATTTCACCAAGAATACGTGTTGAAATGAGTGGTGTCGTCTTTTGTGTCAGTGGGGGAAAACAGGGGTGTTATCAAAAACCGAAGACCATCCCTTAAACCCTCCCCACGAACGTTTCTGTAAGGTACATAAATCACAAAAAGCTCATGTCACTGTCATGAAATGTGTATAAATTATGACTCCAGTGTCACTCGCGAATGTGTGTGAATTATGACCCCCTTGAACAGACAGTTTGGCGAGCGCTGTAATTTATAACTTTTTTTTCCCTGTATCCTGGAAGTTTGTTCTTTCCCAGGTGTGTTTGTGTGTGTGTGTGTGTGTGTGTGTGTGTGTGTGTGTGTGTGTGTTTCATGAAAGTATTATGTGTTAATGGGGTTTTACACCCCTGCTATATGTGCGCGTCCTGAGAACTGATGTTTAAACACTGATTAAATAACCCCCCCGACCTTGCCTGTATCCTGTGTGTGTGTGTGTGTGTGTGTGTGTGTGTGTGTGTGTGTGTGTGTGTGTGTGTGTGTGTTTCACGACGCATTATATGATAATGAGATGAGTTTTACACACATGCTATGTGTGTTGTGGCCAGAGAAAAGCGATGTTAATTCCCACACCCAGAAAATAATGCTATAAGGGGGTCAGACAGTAAATCTAAATAAAATAGCCTATAGCTGACAAGGCAGAAAGGGCGTGAAAAAAGAAAAAGAAAAAAAAAGGATTTTAAACAGTTAACTGCTCTACACATGCACACCTCATTGTTTACATTTAAACAACACCCTGAAATACGTTTTTCATGAACTCCTTGAAAGAAACACTTGAATGAGCGATACTTCTACAGCATTTACTGATGTTGTATCTGTTAACGTTAGTTAAAGCAATATGAAAAACACACTAGTTAACATACTAGTTAGTTAAAAATTGTTCAAGATGAATAAATGCTGTAAAATACATTGCTCATTGCTGGTTGATGTTAGATAATGCATTAACTAAAGTGGATGCATTAAATAACGTCAACAAATTTGTCAGTGTAAAGTGAGAGGACGCTGGTGTGTTTGTTAAAAAGCCGGAATAAAGACATAAACAGCAAACTGTTTCATTAGTTATGAAGCAATTAGTAATTAAAGGAGTGAAAAAGCTCAAGTATGTTGAAAAGTTATCAGCAGTTTATTCTCTGCAGTGGCCTGAGTCTAGTGGTAACATTCCTAAAATACCATACATTCACACGCTGAATCATAAACAACAGTCTGCCATTAATCTGCACACACTGGCAAAGACTGATGTACTGCAAACCAGCCCCATTATGTCAAGCTCTATACAGACATATAGAAAGACTGATGTACTACAGATTGCCCTCTCTTGTGATTTATCTATTTTATACTCACATTTTACACCATTTTATACATGATCATGAAATCTGGATCTGTTCTATTAGGTCAAACCAAGCATTTACCCGCTTGTAATAACACCTTTGGCATAACTTTACTATAAGGTCCCATTCGTTAACACACTGACTAACATGACCTAACAAAGAACTATTTTTCTACAGAACTTATTCATCCTGGTTAATACTACTTAATAAAAATACAATTGTTCTTTCATATTAATTCATAACGCCGCCCTGCATCAGATTTGCTGAATAGGATCTGATAGTTGTTTCTTACTGATACTGAGATGCTGAGTCCAGATATGCTGTTAGTTTTGCTCTAGAACAACACAACGTTTCACAGACTATTTGTCTGCTATTTGTTTGATGTTGTAAACATGTGTTATGTTTTGCATACCTATTGTTGTAATTAATAAATAATAATAGTGAAATTTGACAGCTTCTACCAATTTAAATAAAACCCTGAAAGCAATATAAACATAGCAAAATTATAAAAAACTTCATTCTTATTTTGTGGGAAAACTGTACGTGAGGGAATTTTCAGTGGCATATTTGAACTCAACGTGACCAAAATAGGTAAAAACAAGTGGGATTTGCAAAACAGCATAAACTTTTGTTCTAGATTCGGGGCGGTGTAATGAACTCTACCTAATGATAACAGATACAGTGTTTGAAAAGGTTTTGTTCATCGCTATTTCATGTTAACAAATAAAACCTTATTGCAAAATGTTACCAACATTTTTATTTTAAAAGCTGAATGTTAACATCAGTTAATACATTATGAACATCAACTAACATGAAAAATAGTCTATTTATATATTAACATGAAGCTGCATGATAAACAAGATTGTTTGCTGTAAGCTGACAAACAAAAATAAGAATAAAATAAATAAATAAAACAAATAGGACCTTGCTGTACAATCAAAGAGTCCAAAATAGTTACATTTTTAACAACCACTAAAAGGTTCTTTGGGGAACTAAAAATGCCAATTTGTCTTTATAGAAACCTTTTATCCATTTAATTCGTTTCAGTCGTGTTTTTAAAAAGGCTTATATCAGTTCACCTAAATCTGCACACACTGGCAGATGTAAACTTAAAACTTACACAAGTCTTTCTGTGAAATATATGTGTAATAACAAAGGTTACCGGTGTTTGAATATATGTTACGTTACTTGGGTGAAGAGTCAGATAGGATGCACTCGCAGGGGAAAGTGGTCAGTTTATTAGGAACAAAAAACACCCGAACATCATTAAACATGAATCGCAAGGTTTACAGGGCAAAATCCAGAGAGACAGGAAACATTACTCCAAAGGATAACAGGGCAAAAATCCAGGAAGTAGCGAGGAAGCTCAAGCTTCGTAGTTTTTTCCTAGGTTTTTGTTTACCAGGTGTTCCCTGGTCCTTTGCGCTAGTTTTGGAGTTTTTTGTTTACCCGGCGCTCCCGGGTTCCTGAATGGATTCCTCGCTACTTCCTGGATTTTTGCCCTGTTATCCTTTGGAGTAATGTTTCCTGTCTCTCTGGATTTTGCCCTGTAAACCTTGCGATTCATGTTTAATGATGTTCGGGTGTTTTTTGTTCCTAATAAACTGACCACTTTCCCCTGCGAGTGCATCCTATCTGACTCTTCACCCAAGTAACGTAACATATATTCAAACACCGGTAACCTTTGTTATTACACATATATTTCACAGAAAGACTTGTGTAAGTTTTAAGTTTACATCTGCCAGTGTGTGCAGATTTAGGTGAACTGATATAAGCCTTTTTAAAAACACGACTGAAACGAATTAAATGGATAAAAGGTTTCTATAAAGACAAATTGGCATTTTTAGTTCCCCAAAGAACCTTTTAGTGGTTGTTAAAAATGTAACTATTTTGGACTCTTTGATTGTACAGCAAGGTCCTATTTGTTTTATTTATTTATTTTATTCTTATTTTTGTTTGTCAGCTTACAGCAAACAATCTTGTTTATCATGCAGCTTCATGTTAATATATAAATAGACTATTTTTCATGTTAGTTGATGTTCATAATGTATTAACTGATGTTAACATTCAGCTTTTAAAATAAAAATGTTGGTAACATTTTGCAATAAGGTTTTATTTGTTAACATGAAATAGCGATGAACAAAACCTTTTCAAACACTGTATCTGTTATCATTAGGTAGAGTTCATTACACCGCCCCGAATCTAGAACAAAAGTTTATGCTGTTTTGCAAATCCCACTTGTTTTTACCTATTTTGGTCACGTTGAGTTCAAATATGCCACTGAAAATTCCCTCACGTACAGTTTTCCCACAAAATAAGAATGAAGTTTTTTATAATTTTGCTATGTTTATATTGCTTTCAGGGTTTTATTTAAATTGGTAGAAGCTGTCAAATTTCACTATTATTATTTATTAATTACAACAATAGGTATGCAAAACATAACACATGTTTACAACATCAAACAAATAGCAGACAAATAGTCTGTGAAACGTTGTGTTGTTCTAGAGCAAAACTAACAGCATATCTGGACTCAGCATCTCAGTATCAGTAAGAAACAACTATCAGATCCTATTCAGCAAATCTGATGCAGGGCGGCGTTATGAATTAATATGAAAGAACAATTGTATTTTTATTAAGTAGTATTAACCAGGATGAATAAGTTCTGTAGAAAAATAGTTCTTTGTTAGGTCATGTTAGTCAGTGTGTTAACGAATGGGACCTTATAGTAAAGTTATGCCAAAGGTGTTATTACAAGCGGGTAAATGCTTGGTTTGACCTAATAGAACAGATCCAGATTTCATGATCATGTATAAAATGGTGTAAAATGTGAGTATAAAATAGATAAATCACAAGAGAGGGCAATCTGTAGTACATCAGTCTTTCTATATGTCTGTATAGAGCTTGACATAATGGGGCTGGTTTGCAGTACATCAGTCTTTGCCAGTGTGTGCAGATTAATGGCAGACTGTTGTTTATGATTCAGCGTGTGAATGTATGGTATTTTAGGAATGTTACCACTAGACTCAGGCCACTGCAGAGAATAAACTGCTGATAACTTTTCAACATACTTGAGCTTTTTCACTCCTTTAATTACTAATTGCTTCATAACTAATGAAACAGTTTGCTGTTTATGTCTTTATTCCGGCTTTTTAACAAACACACCAGCGTCCTCTCACTTTACACTGACAAATTTGTTGACGTTATTTAATGCATCCACTTTAGTTAATGCATTATCTAACATCAACCAGCAATGAGCAATGTATTTTACAGCATTTATTCATCTTGAACAATTTTTAACTAACTAGTATGTTAACTAGTGTGTTTTTCATATTGCTTTAACTAACGTTAACAGATACAACATCAGTAAATGCTGTAGAAGTATCGCTCATTCAAGTGTTTCTTTCAAGGAGTTCATGAAAAACGTATTTCAGGGTGTTGTTTAAATGTAAACAATGAGGTGTGCATGTGTAGAGCAGTTAACTGTTTAAAATCCTTTTTTTTTCTTTTTCTTTTTTCACGCCCTTTCTGCCTTGTCAGCTATAGGCTATTTTATTTAGATTTACTGTCTGACCCCCTTATAGCATTATTTTCTGGGTGTGGGAATTAACATCGCTTTTCTCTGGCCACAACACACATAGCATGTGTGTAAAACTCATCTCATTATCATATAATGCGTCGTGAAAGACACGCACACACACACACACACACACACACACACACACACACACACACACACACACCCACACACACAGGATACAGGCAAGGTCGGGGGGGTTATTTAATCAGTGTTTAAACATCAGTTCTCAGGACGCGCACATATAGCAGGGGTGTAAAACCCCATTAACACATAATACTTTCATGAAACACACACACACACACACACACACACACACACACACACACAAACACACCTGGGAAAGAACAAACTTCCAGGATACAGGGAAAAAAAAGTTATAAATTACAGCGCTCGCCAAACTGTCTGTTCAAGGGGGTCATAATTCACACACATTCGCGAGTGACACTGGAGTCATAATTTATACACATTTCATGACAGTGACATGAGCTTTTTGTGATTTATGTACCTTACAGAAACGTTCGTGGGGAGGGTTTAAGGGATGGTCTTCGGTTTTTGATAACACCCCTGTTTTCCCCCACTGACACAAAAGACGACACCACTCATTTCAACACGTATTCTTGGTGAAATACACATCGTCCTTCTAAGGGTTTGGGAAACTCGTGGATCAGACGCCGTGTGGGTGTTACGGAGCCTCTTCTATGTTTTATCCACAGCTATTTATTTAATCAATAGCTTTTTCAACACGCACATAGCGGGGGTGTAAAAACCATTAACACACACACACACACACACACACGTATGTACGCACGCACACGCAGCCACGCACATACGCACGCATGCGCATACATACACACAGACAGAAGACTGGTGGGGTCATAAATTACTGGTTGTGCTGAACTGTCAATCAGACTGACATGAGGGGTCATAAATCATATGACAGGGGGGTCATAAATCATTTTTTGACATAAAGTGTATGATATAACTACTCATGTTATAAAGAAGTGAAATTTGTTATATTAGATAGCATCACTGAAGTGAAAACAAATGATTTTTTAGAAAAACAGCTTTCCTTTGCTCGTAGGCACTTGAAATTCGCTTTAAAGCGTTGTAAGCGCCTGAAGCGCACACATTTATGCATATAGAGGATTGATAATAAAACATAATGTTACCACATATATGATGATAGATGACTTACGTGATCTTAAATTTGACTTTTTTACACCTTTTGTCACTTTATTATGACATGCTGTTTGTTAATATAAACAATCATTTGTTGTGTTATTTTAGCTCAGAGACATGTCTAATATATCATAGTATCATATCATGTTATAAAGAAGTGAAATGTGTTATGTAAGATAGCATCACTGAAGTGAAAACAAACGAATTTTTAGAAAAACAGCTTTCCTTTGGTCGTAGGCGCTTGAAATTCGCTTTAAAGCGTTGTAAGCGACTGAAGCGCACACATTTATGCATATAGAGGATTGATAATAAAACATAATGTTACCACATATATGATGATAGATGATTTTCGTGATTTTAAATTTGACTCTTTTACACCTTTTCACACTTTATTATGACATGATGTTTGTTAATATAAACAATCATTTGTTGTGTTATTTTAGCTCAGAGACATGTCTAATATATCATAGTATCATATCATGTTATAAAGAAGTGAAATGTGTTATGTAAGATAGCATCACTGAAGTGAAAACAAATGATTTTTAGAAAAACAGCTTTCATTTGCTCGTAGGCGCTTGAAATTCGCTTTAAAGCGTTGTAAGCGCCTAAAGCGCACCCATCAATGCACATTGAGAACTGATAATAAAACATAATGTTACCACATATATGATGTTAGATGACTTTCGTGATGTTAAATTTGACTTTTTTCACCTTTTCACACTTTATTATGACATGCTGTTTGTTAATATAAACAATCATTTGTTGTGTTATTTTAGGTCAGAGACATGTCTAACATATCATAGTATCTTATCATGTTATAAAGAAGTGAAATGGGTTGTATTAGAGCACGTCACTTAAGTGTAAATATGCCTTTTTTAGTAAAACATCTTTCCTTTGCTCGTAGGCGCATGAAATTCGCTATAAAGCGTTGTAAGCGCCTGAAGCGCACACATTTATGCACATAGAGGATTGATAATAAAACTTAATGTTACCAAATATATGATGATAGATTACTTTCGTGATCTTAAATTTTACTTTTTTACACCTTTTCTCACTTTATTATGACATGATGTTAGTTAATTTAAACAATCATTTGTTGTGTTATTTTAGGTCAGAGACATGTTTTACATATCATAGTATCATATCATGTTATAAAGAAGTGAAATGTGTTATATTAGATAGCATCACTGAAGTGAAACCAAACGAATTCTTAGAAAAACACCTTTCCTTTGCTCGTAGGCGCTTGAAATTCGCTGTAAAGCGTTGTAAGCGCCTGAAGCGCACACATTTATGCATATAGAGGATTGATAATAAAACATAATGTTACCACATATATGATGATAGATGACTTACGTGATCTTAAATTTGACTTTTTTACACCTTTTGTCACTTTATTAACAAACATGATGTTTGTTAATATAAACAATCATTTGTTGTGTTATTTTAGCTCAGAGACGTCTAATATATCATAGTATCATATCATGTTATAAAGAAGTGAAATGTGTTATGTTAGATAGTATCACTGAAGTGAAAACAAACGAATTTTTAGAAAAACAGCTTTCCTTTGGTCGTAGGCGCTTGAAATTCGCTGTGAAGCGTTGGAAGCGCCTTAAACGCTGAAGGCATGAATGCACATAGAGAACTGATAATAAAACATAATGTTACCACATATATTATTTCAGATAGTAATTTCAGAGACATGTCTAACATATCGCAGTATCCTATCATGTTATAAAGAAGTGAAATGTGTTGTATTTAGAGCACGTCACTAAAGTGTAAATATGCGTTTTTTAGAAAAACACCTTTCTTTTGCTCGTAGGCGCTTGAAATTCGCTCTAAAGCGTTGTAAGCGCCTGAAGCGCACCCATGAATGCACTTAGAGGATTGATAATATAACATAATGTTACCACATATATGATTTCAGATGACTGTCAATGTTAAATTTGACTTTTTTTCACCTTTTCACACTTTATTATGACATGATGTTTGTTTATGTAAACAATCATAAGTTATGTTATTTTAGGTCAGAGACATGTCTAACATATCATAGTATCATATCATGTTATAAAGAAGTTAAATGTGTTGTATTAGAGCACGTCACTTAAGTGTAAATATGCCTTTTTTAGAAAAACATCTTTCCTTCGCTCGTAGACGCTTGAAATTTTCTGTAAAGAGTTGTGAGCGCCTGAAGCGCAAACGTGTATGCACATAGAGGACTGATAATAAAACCTAATGTTACCACATATATGATGATAGATGACTTTCGTGATGTTAAATTTGACTTTTTTTACACGTTTCACACTTTATGATGACATGATGTTTGTTATTGTAAACATGTAAACATTTGTTATTGTAAACATGTAAATATGTTGTGTTATTTTAGCTCAGAGACATGTCTAATATATCATAGTATCATATCATATTATAAAGAAGTGAAATGTGTTATATTAGATTGCATCACAAGTGTAAATATACGTTTTTTTTTAGAAAAACACCTTTCCTTTGCTCGCAGACGCTTGAAATTCATTGTATAGCGCTTTAGGTGCCTGAAGCGCACCCATGTATATGCACATAGAAGACTGATAATAAAACATAATGTTTCCACTTATAAGATGATAGATGACTTTCGTAATGTTAAATTTGACTTTTTTTCACCTTTTCACATTTTATTATGACACGATGTTTGTTATTGTAAACAATCATATGTTGTGTTATTTTAGCTCAGAGACATGGCTAAAATATCATAGTATCATATCATGTTATAAAGAAGTGATAATGTTACATAATGTTACCACTTATAAGATGATAGATGACTTTCGTAATGTTAAATTTGACTTTTTTTTCACCGTTTCACACTTTATTATACATGAAGTATGTTATTTTAATCAATCATATTTCGTGTTATTTTAGATCAGAGACATGTCTACCAGATCATAGTTTAACGTCTGTACGTATCACACTGATTTCTGAATCAGCCTGGATCTAGCAAAGAATTTTCTCTGTGTCTTTGAGCCATGAATACTTTCTTGTAACCCACCAGATGCCATCGGAATGACACGACCCCCCCTTCTACACACACACACTCACACACACACACACAGACACACACACACACACAAAGGCAGATTCTCTTTTCAATGTAACATGTAATTATATGTAATTATTCAATGTCCAAATAGTGTGATGTTTTCGTGTTTGCATATTTTGTGTTTTTATGTAACATAACTATAATGATTTTAGATAGTTTTAACTTAGGATATTATTTTAAATATCTGGAACCATGTTTTACTTGTAATATTATTTACAAATCCACCGAATTTGGTATGAGATTAATCGTCTAGAGATACCCTGATTGATTATGCATATCATATTGCAATGGGATACATTATTTCATGCTTTTTCTTAATTTCACACATAATACGGTTGAAAGCGGCTCCTCCCTGGACATGCAAATCCAGGTCTGAGACCAGTGTAGCAAGTCTAGCTGAAAGTCTAGGGTGAAATATATCTTTAGCTCTAATCAAAGTGTGTTCTGATTAGTTATGGTTATAAAACGACCATGAAAGGGAAATTACTGTAGTCTATCTTTAGAATTAAATGTGAAGCAGCTTGATCTGTTTGTCCACCAAACTTATCAGGGCAGTCTAAGGATGAAATATGGAAAAATATAGAATGATACATCCTATCTTCCTATTGTATAGTCATTAATGGACATATTACAAGACAATGATTTTGGAGCCAAACTTCCCATTGTGTGTATGTGTGTGTGTGTGTGTGTGTGTGTGTGTGTGTGTGTGTGTGTGTGTGTGTGTGTGTGTGTATGTGCTTTGTGTGTTTGTGTGTGTGTGTGTGTGTGTGTGTGTGTGTGTGTGTGTGTGTGTGTGTGTGTGTGTGTGTGTGTGCGTGCGTGTGTCTGAAGGGGGGGGGTCGTGTCGCATTCCGATGGCATCTGGTGAAGACCAGACGGCGGTTACAGGAAAGGATTCATGGCTCAAAAACACAGAGAAACTTCTTTGCTAGATCCAGGCTGATTCAGAAATCAGTTTGATACGTTCAGACGTTACACTATGATCTGTTAGACATGTCTCTGACCTAAAATAACACGAAATATGATTGTTTACAATAACATAATGTCATAATAAAGTGTGAAACGGTGAAAAAAGTCAAATGTAACATGAAGAAAGTCATCTGTCATAGCATGTGTGGTGTAATTATGATTTCTCATCAGTCCTCTATGTCCATACACATGTGTGCGATTCATGCACTTATATAGCGAATTTCAAGCATCTGCGTTTCTAAAAAACGTGTTTTCAATTCAGTGATGCAATCTAATATAACAAATTTCACTTCTTTATAATATGATATGTTACTATTGTAACGAATCAGTCATTACTAGCATTATTCTTTTCCACCAGAATAATGAAATGGATCAACTTTAAACTTGAAAACGAAACAGAAGTGCACGCTTGGATTCCATGCACTTGTTAGGTTGCGCAAAAAGCGCGACTCCAGCTCCCAGAACTCTCAGCGGCTCACTGACTCTCCTGCACACACCCCACACTACACTTCCCAGCAAGCTCAGCGGCCTACAAGCATGGCCGCTAGAGACTACTACACCCAGAGCACCCACACACTACCACGTTCACAATCACCTTCATTTTAATCCCACACACCTGTCTCCACTCTCACTACACATTATTTAAGGACTTTTGTTTACCAGGTTGGGTGCGAAGTATTGTTTGTTCTCCCCGAATCTCACATTACCGAGCGATTAACTCTGGATTGATTCTCGCGGCATTTGACCACAAGCTAAGTACTTTGGATTACGACTTCATCTAAGCCCTCTACTAGTAAATGACATTTCTGTGATAGTTTAACGTGCACTTGTTTTCCCGAGTGTTTGCTACAGCTAGCACCTCGTAGTTTACATACCGTATGTTTGTTACTGCTAGCCAATGTAGTAGTATACTGGGTGTTTACGACCGTTAACCATTGCAGTTCCTAACCGTGTGTTTTGTAAGCAAAGTATTTTTTGTTTTACGATTTCATTTCAGTCTTCTACTAAGGGATAACTCTTCTATAATTATTATACACACTTGATACTCTGTTTGTTTTGTTACAGCCAACATATTACAGTTATATATTGTATGTTAGCCACCGCTATCACTGTGTCAAACTATATATTTGCTACTGCGAATTCACGAAGTATTATGTTTTGAGTGTTCTACTATTTGTTCCTGCAATATCATGATGTGTATTTTCCATAGTTAGTTCTTGTGAAACCCCACTGTGCATTTACTACTGCTAGTCGTTGCAATTGCATACTGTGTGTCTTCTATTTGAGAGATTGTATATTCTTAGCCACTGCACCTTACGAAGTCTCGAAGCCTTCCTAAAGCATTTCTGTTGCCCTGTGTCCTTTCCACATGTTTGCCAAATAAAGTGACGAACTTTTGACCGCAACTGTGTCCAGCCCTCTTCCTGTGGCGTAACAGAAAAGAAGACGAGTTTTAAAGCGTGCCTGCCTTATCTACCAGAATATGTAGTGAATCGGATGAATCTGCAACGTTTAAAAATATTCTCCACCAGATACAATTCATGTAACGAATTAAAAGATGTTTAACACGTTTAAATGTATTTATATAAGGAATTAGCTCGAATGTCGTGAAATATATCTATATATCTAATCAACGCGTGCTGTGACCAGATATAAATATACATCAGCCATGAAAGGGAATTCATGTATGTGCACAGATGCCCTTTGGAATGCAAAAGACTCTTTGGAACCCAAACAAGACTTACACCTGCAATAAAAGAAACCTTTCATGACTTAACAGGTGTGAACATCTGGAAGACTTCACGATTAGGTTCATCAGCAGGGGTCAACCAAAACTCCGACCAAGGGCCTGTAAATCTCTGATCTAATCTCTGTTTACGACCACATAGATTAACATCGGAGCCAACAGGTCTAGCAAGGACTCCCTAAAGGTCACCCTGAGGTGTCCAAAGACCGGTGTTACATTAGAAGAACACCATCCCCCTCTTCTGGACATACACACACTCACACACACACACAGTGAAAATGTCTCTTGAATGTAACATATAATCATATTTCTAGATAGTTATAATATATTCATATATGCATGTGTTGTGTGTCTAGATAACCTAACTATAGTGATTTTAGATAGTTTGAGCAAGAAGCTAATTTTAAGTTGTCTGTAACCATGTCTAATGATCCTTCACTGTCCAAGATATCATAATCCGCTTGAAGTTTGGTACCAAAATCAATGCCTCGTAATATGCCAATTAATGATGCATACCAATACCAATTAATTTAATTAATTTAGCAATAACAAATTTCACTTCTTTATAACATGATATGTTACTATTGTAACGAATCAATCATTACTAGCATTATTCTTTTCCACCAGAATAATGTAATGGATCAACTTTAAACATGAAAAACGAAACAGAAGCACACGCGTAGATTCCACGCACCATTTTAAAGAAGACGAGTTTTAAAGCGTGCCCGCCTTATCTTCCAGAATGTGTAAAAAATTGGATGAATCTGCAACGTTTAAAAATATTCTCCACCAGATACAATTCATGTAACGAATTAAAAGATGTTTAACACGTTTAAATGTTGTTACGACACCGGGGTTAAAAGGGAATCAGGACGCACTCGCTGGGGAAAGTGGTCAATTTATTAGGAACAACAAAAGGGCACATTCAGAAGTGATGGGACAACAATACAAAAAACACAAAAACACAGCACGTCAATCTTCCAAAAAGGGTTAGCCACAGATGAGAACACTTACAGGGCAGAAATCCAGGAAATCATGAAACAGCATCCAAAGGCTTATAGGGCAAAAATCCTGGAAATCATGAAACAGTGATCCAAAGGCTTACAGGGCAAAAATCCAGGAAATCATGAAACAGTAATCCAAAGGCTTACAGGGCAAAAATCCAGGAAGTAACTAGACAGGAATCCAAGAACCCGGGAATGCCGGGTAAACAAAAAACAGAGAAAGCAACTTTGCTTCGTCGCTATCTTTAATTATCTTTTAAACACTTTCAATTATGTCTAAGTATTATATTTTTAAACATTTTCAGTTATGTCTAAGTATTATATTGGAATTTTTCCCTTAACAAATTCCAATATAATACTCCACTTCGAAGCGGACACAGACAGGGATATAAATAGCAGAGTTCATTCAAACAGAACAAGATTAAACGAGCAACACCTGGACACAATAATCATCTGTTAACAGGCGAACCAATGAGGAAACGGGGGCAGAGACATGACGCAACACAAAAACAAAAGAGCACATGGCAACGTAAACAAAACCAGAGTCTTTGTGAATGGAATGTCCATCGGAGAGTTTTTTTAATAGCCCTGGAAAACGCGCAGATATGCTGCTCCGTCGCGGAGCAGCGAGTGGAGCAGCTAACAGAGCCCCCCCCCCCCCAGGTGCGGCTCCCGAAGCGCCGCAAGTTTTGCCTGTTCTGGCGGACCCGGGCCCCGAGGGCAGGATTAGAACATCTGCCCCCCTGGACCCGAGGCTGGTGCAGTTCAATGTCCCGCAGCCAGAGCAGAATGTGTCGCATTGTGGACGAGAACTTGGACGAGAACTTGGACGAGAACTTGGACTGGTGCTTGAACCGATGCTTGGCCTGGATCTCAGAGCTGCACGTGACCTGGTGTTTGGCCTGGATCTCGGAGCTGCACGTGACCTGGAGCTTGGCCTGGGTCGTGGAGCTGCGCGTGACCTGATGCTTGGCCTGGACCTCCGAGCTGCATGTGACCTGGCGCTTTGTCTGGAACCCGGACTGGAACCAGGGCTGGATTCAGATTCAGCACCTGGATTAGGGACAGGCTCAGAGACAGACTGGGAAACAGACTGGGGAATGGGACAGAAAATAGGACAGAGAACTGGACAGAGGATGGGACAGAGAACTGGATATGGAACTGGAAAGAGAACTGGACTGGAACCTGAACTGGAAATTAGAGTGGAAACAGGGCTGGAATCAGAGACAGGCTTGGAAACAGACTCGGACAAAGGTTTTGAAACAAACTTCGAGAAAGATGTGGAAACAGACTTCAAGACTGACTTAGAAACCGACTTCGAGACTGACTTGGAGACAGACTTGGAGACTGGACAGAGAATTAGGTTAGACCCAGAACCATAAACAGATTCAAAAACTTGGTTGGAAACAGAGCTGGAAATTAAATTAGAGACAGTGGAGGAGACAGTGGAGGAGACAGTGGAGTGAGCTGGGTTGGAAACGGAGCTGGAAACGGAACTGGGAGTTCAACCTCCGAACTGAGAATGAGAGCAAAGACAGCATTGGAGACAGAGGAAGGGACAGGGCTGGAGACAGAGGAGGAGACAGGGCTGGAGACAGAGGAGGAGACAGGGATGGAGACAGAGGAGTGAGCTGGGTTAGAAGCGGAGCTGGGAGTGAAATCAGCCTCTGAACTGAGAAGGAGGGCTAACACCCATCCCGAAATCAAACCTATGTAGCCAGCATAGAAATCAGGAACTGAACTTGGAACTGAACTAGGAACATGGTCGGAACCTGGGCTTGGACTTGCAACTGGACTAGGAACTAAACTAGGAACTGGGCTAGGAACATGGTCAGAACCTGGACTTGGACTTGGAACTGGACTAGGACCAGGTTCAGAACCTGGACTTGGATGAGGAACTAGACTGGGAACAGGACTGGGAACTGGATTGGGAGCAGGACTGGGAACTGGATTGGGAGCAGGACTGGGAACCGGATTGGGAACAGGACTGGGAACCGGACTGAGAGCAGGACTGGGAACCAGACTGAGAACCGGATTGGGAGAAGGACTGGGAACAGGATTGGGAGCAGGACTGGGAACTGGACTTGGAGCAGGACTGGGAATAGGATTGAGAACAGGACTGGAAACAGGACTGGGAACTGGATTGGGAACTGGCCTTCGAATAGGGCAGAAATCTGGACATGGACTTGGACATGGACTAGGACTAGGGCAGGAACCTGGACATGGACTTGGACTTGGACATGGACTAGGACTAGGGCAGGAACCTGGACATGGACTTGGACATGGACTAGGATTAGGGCAGGAACCTGGACATGGGCTTGGACATGGACCTGCACAGGAACCTGAACATGGACTCAATTTTGCTCTAAAATATGGGCTAGGACTTGGAATGGAGGTCATCCCGTGGACCTCAGATATGGACTGGGCTTGAGAAGAGGCCATCCCGTGGGCCTCTGACTTGAACTTGACTTTGGAGGAGGTCAACCTGTGGACCTCTGACATGGATTGGACAGGAGTGGAGGTTTCTTCTAGAACCTCTGGCAGGAATGTGGCTTGGGCGGAGGTTTTCTCGTGGACCTCCGATATGAGCAGGCCAGGAGAGGAGGTTTCCTCTTGATTCTCTGGCTGCTGCTTGGGGATGGAGGTCGCCTTGTTAACCTCCCTGAGCAGCTCCGCTGTGGGGACCTTCTGCTGGGCCTCAGGCTGGAGCTCGGGGCTGGAGGTCGCCATGTTAACCTCCTTGAGCAGCTCCGCTATGGAGACCTTCTGCTGGGCCTCCGGCTGGAGCTCGGGGCTGGAGGTCGCCACGTTAACCTCCCTGAGCAGCTCCGCTGTGGAGACCTTCTGCTGGGCCTCCGGCTGGAGCTCGGGGCTGGAGGTCACCACGTTAACCTCCCTGAGCAGCTCCGCTGTGGAGACCTTCTGCTGGGCCTCCGGCTGGAGCTCGGGGCTGGAGGTCACCACGTTAACCTCCCTGAGCAGCTCCGCTGTGGAGACCTTCTGTTGGGCCTCCGGCTGGAGCTCGGGGCTGGAGGTTGCCACGTTAACCTCCCTGAGCAGCTCCGCTGTGGAGACCTTCTGCTGGGCCTCTGGCTGGAGCTCGGGGCTGGAGGTCAACATGTTTACCTCCAGGTGTAGCTCCCTTGAGGAGACCTCCTGCTGGGCCTCCTGCTGGAGCTCGGGGCTGGAGGTCACCATGTTAACCTCCAGTTGTAGCTCCCTTGAGGAGACTTCCTGCTGGGTCTCCGGCTGGAGCTCGGGGCTGGAGGTCGCCATGTTAACCTCCAGTTGTAGCTCCCTTGAGGAGACCTCCTGCTGGGCCTCCTGCTGGAGCTCTGAGGGTGCCCGCCTGTGGAGCCGCTTATGCACCCGCCAGCTGCCCTTGAAACAGCGTTGGGAGCAGAAGTAGCTGCTCCTTACTCCCTAGTTCCTGCAGGTGGGGCACTGCAGGATGGCTGGTCGGGTGCATCCCTCGGTGGTACACTCCTGGTTTTGGGGATGAGAGGTGCAGGCCACCACATTAGCCCACTTACTCCCATAATGTTCCAGGAAAGAGTGGCTAGGTCGGTCACCCAGACGGTCCTTCCCCAAAAAGGTCCTGAGGTCGGGTTGGAAGTCTGGGCTTCCGAACACCTGGACCAGTAGATCCACAAAGCCCGAAACTATCTTGAGCTTCGTGGATCCACTGGCAAGGTGAAACTCCGCCCAATGGTGAGCAGAGCCGACCAAACGAGAGAGGAGGAACCCCACCCACTGTTTCTCATCGGGCTTGGGGTCCTCCAAACTCAGGAAATATATTTGGGCCTGTAAAAAAAAAACATTGCGGCCAAGTGGCAAAGCCGTCGTAGGCGTCGGGGGGATAAAAAAGGTCCATTGGGGGAAAAAAATTGAATTGTAAACAGGCATTTTAAATGTGGCATGGCGTGGCATGGCGTGGCGTGCCCTCACTTTCCCCACTGCATCCATTTTTTTGGCGGAGTATTCTGTTACGACACCGGGGTTAAAAGGGAAACAGGACGCACTCGCAGGGGAAAGTGGTCAGTTTATTAGGAACAACAAAAGGGCACATTCAGAAGTGATGGGACAACAATACAAAAAACACAAAAACACAGCACGTCAATCTTCCAAAAAGGGTTAGCCACAGATGAGAACACTTACAGGGCAAAAATCCAGGAAATCATGAAACAGTGTTCCAAAGGCTTACAGGGCAAAAATCCAGGAAATCATGAAACAGTATCCAAAGGCTTACAGGGCAAAAATCCAGGAAATCATGAAACAGTATCCAAAGGCTTACAGGGCAAAAATCCAGGAAGTAACGAGACAGGAATCCAAGGACCAGGGAACGCCTGGTAAACAAAAAACAGAGAAAGCTCTTTGCTTCGTCGCTATCTTTAATTATCTTTTAAACACTTTCAGTTATGTCTAAATAAATACTAGATCATTCCTTAACAAATTCCAGTATAATACTCCGCGTCGAAGCGGACACAGACAGGGGTTTAAATAGCAGCGTTCATTCAAACAGAACAAGATTAAACGAGCGACACCTGGACACAATAATCATCTGTTAACAGTCGAACCAATGAGGAAACAGGGGCAGAGACATGACGGAACACAAAAACAAAAGAGCACATGGCAACGTAAACAAAACCAGAGTCTTTGTGAATGGAATGTCCATCGGAGAGTTTTTTTAATAGTGCTGGAAAGCGCGCAGATATGCTGCTCCGTAGTGGAGCAGCGAGATATGCTACTCCGTTGCGGAGCAGCGAGTGGAGAGAGCTAACAAATGTATTCTCCAATTTATATAAGGAATTAGCTCGAATGGCGTGAAATATATCTATATATCTAATCAATGCGTCTTGTGACCAGTTATAAATATACATCAGCCATGAAAGGGATTTAATGTATGTGCACATATACCTATAGATAATTAACTACAATGGATTATAATTAATTATGACTATGCATGTTGTCTAGATCAGCTTTTAGAATTAGTTGTAGTCTAGTTTGGAATTATGAACTCTAAAGAGGGAGTTTATCCTTCTGGCCAGGAAGGAAAACTCCGTTTCCAGATCGAGACTCGCAGCGTTTAAGGGACTCATCACGTGACCAAAACAGAGACAATCAAGCGTGGGATAATAGATTTTAATAACTAGATGTAACTTTGGATACACACGACTAACTCTAAGCAAAACATACATATTTACATCTATATACAAGGAAAGAAAAGGTATAGAGAGAAAGTAATGAAATAAAAGGGAATGGCAGACAAAAACACAACTAATTAGCCTTTTTCAAAACCAGCAACGAACTTAAATCTCCTGTAAACAGGGGTACAATCTTAAACGCAGATATAGATCCATTAACTATACATGCATGGCTTCGGATTGAAAGTTCGCGTGAGGTCATGTAGAGTTCGCTGGTTCGTCGTGCCGTTTGAAAAGGCGTGGTCCGTGAGGTGGTTGCATCTTTTGTCTGGGAGAGAGAGAGATCCTGGCTTCCTCTTCCCGGGGCACGTGGCCCTGGGGGAGAGAAGCCAGAAAGAGTGTCAAGTTGAAGTGAAGAGTTGAAGAAGAGAGTGAAGTGAGACTGAAGAGAGAGAGTTTCAAAGTGTGGTGTTGTTTTAAAGACAACACCAACACACACGCCTCTTTGGGCTCTCGGCCAATCAGGAAGTTGGATTTATTGGCAGCATGAACTCTCTTTGTCTGGTGTAACGTATGACGGTGCCCAAACTGATTTCTGAATTAACCCAGACGGAACATAAAAAAGTTTCACCACTCAGGTGACCGAGAGTAACCCCGAGAGGCCTCCTGCGGCCAGATGCCCTTTGGAATGCAAAAGACTCTTTGGAACCCACACAGGACTTACACCTGCAATAAAAGAAACCTTTCATGACTTAACAGGTGTGAACGTCTGGAAGACTTCACGATTAGGTTCATCAGCAGGGGTCAACCAAAACTCCGACCAAGGGCCTGTAAATCCCTGATCTAATCTCTGTTTACAACCACATAGATTAACATCGGAGCCAACAGGTCTAGCAAGGACTCCCTAAAGGTCACCCTGAAGTGACCAAAGACCGGTGGGACATTAGAAGAACACCAGCCCCCTCTTCTGGACATACACACACTCACGCACACACAGTGAAAATGTCTCTTGAATGTAACATATAATCATATTTCTAGATAGTTATAATGTATTCATATATGCATGTGTTATGTGTCTAGGTAACCTAACTATAGTGATTTTAGATAGTTTGAGCGAGAAGCTAATTTTAAGTTGTCTGTAACCACGTCTAATGATCCTTCACTGTCCAAGATATCATAATCCTCTTGAAGTTTGGTAACAAAATCATTGTCTCGTAATATGCCAATTAATGATGCATACTATAGGACGATGGGATGTATCATTCTATACTTTTCCATATTTTATCCTAATCCAAACTTAATACAAACCCCGCCTTGACATGCGACCTGCTCTGGGACAGACCAAGAATGTTCTCCCCCCAGAACTTTGGATTCGCCAGCAGCTCAGAGAGGCGTGTACGTTGGCATTGTCCATAAAAGACCGCAACACGCATTCCTCTATACTTCTTCCTTTTTAACTTCTTACTCTTCTTCTTTTTACCCTTCTTCTCTTTACCTAAACTTTACCTACACTTTACTTTCTTACTTTACTTTCTCCTTTGTCTTTACTTTGACTTTGCTTTTCTCTCTCTCTCTCGCGGACTTGCTCCCTTCCGCCTCCTTTTTCCAGTACTCCTCCAGACTCTCCTTTGTCTCGTTAAACCACTTGGCAATTACCGTTTTCTTTCTTCTTTCTACTTTGGCAAGACCCAACTCCGTTCACCCCGAGTCTACCTACGTGGAAGATTCAGCAAACTCCTCGCTAAATCTACAAACCAAGGACCCTCGTGAACGGCATAAAATTAATGCAAGTATAAATTTTCATTGATCTATAGGGGTGTCCTTTTAAGCCAGTGCCCCTGTTGAAGGTGAATTTCAATTCAATGCTGATTCTCGAGGTTAAACTGTTGTGTGTTCTGCCATTCTGTTATTTTCATCATTTTTCCTTTTGTTTCTTTCACTTACCCTGTATATATGTATTATGTGTTTATACCTAGTTGTGTATATCAGTAGTTTTACATAGTTATTAAAATCCATGGTTATCACACTGGATCGTCTCTGTTTTTACTCATGGCAAGGTTCACTTTTAACGTTGCTCTTCGCTACGCACTGTATTTCTTTTAACTTAGAATAAACTATGCTTCGTGGCCAGAAGAATAATTTATTCTTTTAGAGTAATACTGCCCTGGTAAGTTTGGTGGACAAACAGATCAAGCTGCTTCGCATTTAATTCTAAAGCGACCGGTGGTCTATGACCGGTATATTAATGACTACAGTAATTAATATAACATTAATATAGCGAAGCAGCTTGATCTGTTTGTCCACCAAACTTACCAGGGCAGTATTACTCTAAAAGAATAAATTATTCTTCTGGCCACGAAGCATAGTTTATCCTTTCATGGTCGATTTATGTCCATAACTAATCAGAACACGCTTCGATTAGAGCTATAGATATATTTCACCCATTTGAGATAGTCTCGCTACACTGGTCTCAGACCTGGATTTGCATGTCCAGGGAGGAGCCGCATTCAACCGTATTATATGTGAAATTAAGAAAAAGCATGAAATAATGTATCCCATTGCAATATGATATGCATAATCAATCAGGGTATCTCTAGATGATTAACCTCATACCAAATTCGATGGATTTGTAAAGAATATTACAAGTAAAACATGGTTACAGATATTTAAAATAATATCCTAAGTTAAAACTATCTAAAATCATTAAAGTTATGTTACATAAACACACAATATATGCAAACACGAAAACATCACACTATTTGGACATTGAATAATTACATGTAATTACATGTTACATTGAAAAGAGAATCTCCCATTGTGTGTGTGTTTGTGTGTGTGTGTGTGTGTGTGTGTGTGTGTGTGTGTGTGTGTGTGTGTGTGTCTGAAGAGGGGTGGTCGTGTCGCATTCCGATGGCATCTGGTGAAGACCAGAGGGGGGTTACAGAAAAGGATTCATGGCTCAAATACACAGAGAAACTTCTTTGCTCGATCCAGGCTGATTCAGAAATCAGTTTGATACGTTCAGACGTTACACTATGATCTGTTAGACATGTCTCTGACCTAAAATAACACGAAATATGATTGTTTACAATACATACATCATGTCATAATAAAGTGAGAAATGGTGAAAAAAGTCAAATTTAACATGAAGAAAGTCATCTGTCATAACGTGTGGTGTCATTATGTTTTCTCATCAGTCCTCTATGTGAATACACATGTGTGCGCTTCAGGCACCTAATGCACTATAGAGCGAATTTCAAGCGTCTGCAAGCAAAGGAAACGTGTTTTTCTAAAAAAAAGTATGTTTTCATTTCAGTGATGCAATCTAATATAACAAATTTTACTTCTTTATAACATGATATGTTACTATTGTAACGAATCAATTATTACTAGCATTATTCTTTTCCACCAGAATAATGTAATGGATCAACTTTAAACATGAAAAACGAAACAGAAGCACACGCTTGGATTCCACGCACCATTTTAAAGAAGACGAGTTTTAAAGCGTGCCCACCTTATCTACCAGAATGTGTAGTAAATCGGATGAATCTGCAACGTTTAAAAATATTCTCCACCAGATACAATTCATGTAACGAATTAAAAGATGTTTAACACGTTTAAATGTATTCTCCAATTTATATAAGGAATTAGCTTGAATGGCGTGAAATATATCTATATATCTTACCAACGCGTGTTGTGACCAGATATAAATATACATAAGCCATGAAAGGGAATTCATCTATGTGCACATATACCTATAGATAATTAACTACAACGGATTATAATTAATTATGACTATATATTTGGTCTGGATCAGCTTTTAGGATTAGCTGTAGTCTAGTTTGGAATTATGAATTCTAAAGAGGGAGTTTATCTGTTAGAAGTTTCCCCTCGTTCTCTGAGTCACTCGCTAGGCGAGCGGTGGACTCGACTACTTCCGCATTCCACTGCGCGCTTTCCAGCGCTATTAAAAAACTCTCCGATGGACATTTCATGCATAAAGACTCTCGTGTTGTTTACCTCTGCCATGTGCTTTTTGTTTTCGTTCACGTCATGTCTCCGCCTCCTGTGTTTCCCCATGTGCTCATGTAGTGGTTTGTGTCATGTCTCCGCCTCCTTAATTCTTATTGGTTCAGGTTCGTCTAATTCATTCTGTGTAATCATGAGTTTCAGCTGTTTGTGATTTTCTTTATGTTTAAATACGCCACTCTGTTTCCGCTTCGGCGCGGAGTATTTAATTTATCTTAGTTTAGCGTTTGTTTAGTTTATCATAGTCAATCATAGTTTAGTTTGTTAGAATTTAGATGTGTTTGACCATGCGCTTTGTTCCGGTGTTTCCCAGATCACTACTCTTGTTTACTACAGCCTAGATTATAGTTTGTTTTGTTCATAGTATGGATTCTTCTGTTTTGAATAAACTCTTCTATGTTTACTGACGTCTCGCCAGCGCATGCATCCTGACTCGCTCTTCCGTCCTACACGTCTGTGTTACGTAACAGAATACTCCGCCAAAAATGGATGCAGCGGGGAAATCTTGGGCTGGCCACACTGAATTTTTCGTTCCTCCCTTCGATTCAGTGTTCTTTGAACAATGGACGTTTATTATTATCCCGGAGGCATATGATGGCTTCTCCATGTGGCCTCAATGTTTTTTATGGAAGGCCCAAATGTATTTTCTTAGTATAAAGTATCCCTTGCCCACCGAAGAACAGTGGAATGTCCTGCCTGGTCGGTTCTGCCCGTCTGTGGGCGGAGCTTCACCTTGCCAGTGGGTCCACCAGGATCTCTTCGGTTTACGGCTTTGTGGATCTACTGGTTCAGGTATTTGGCAGCCCAGAATTCATGCCCGACCTCAGGACATTCTTGGGGAAGGACCGTCTGGGCCATCGGTCCAGCCAGTCATTCCTGGAGTATTACGAGAGGAAGCAGGCTAATATGGCGGCCTGCACCTCTCAACCCTGAACCCAGGAATGTGATACCAAGGGCTGCACCCGGCAGGTGCCCCACCTGTAAAAATCAGGGAACTAGGAGCTATTACTTCTGCTCCCAGGACTGCTTAAAGGACAGCTGGCGAGCACACAAACGGCTCCACAGGCAGGCAACCCCAGAGCTCCAGCCGGAGGCCCAGCAGAAGGTCTCCACAGCGGAGCTACCCCTGGAGGTTAACGTGGAGACCTCCAGCCCCGAGCATCAGCTGGAGGCCCAGCAGGATGTCTCCACAGCGGAGCTGCCCCTGGAGGTTAACGTGGCGACCTCCAGCCCCCAGCTCCAGCAGGAGGCCCAGCAGGAGGTCTCCACAGCGGAGCTGCCCCTGGAGGTAAATGTGGTGACCTCCAGCCCCGAGCTCCAGCCGGAGGCCCAGCAGAAGGTCTCCACAGTGGAGCTGCTCAGGGAAGTTAACGTGGCGACCTCCAGCCCCGAGCTCCAGCCGGAGGCCCAGCAGAAGGTCTCCACAGTGGAGCTGCTCAGGGAAATTAACGTGGCGACCTCCAGCCCCGAGCTCCAGCAGGAGGCCCAGCAGGAGGTCTCCACAGCGGAGCTGCTCAGGGAGGTTAACGTGGTGACCTCCAGCCCCGAGCTCCAGCCGGAGGCCCAGCAGAAGGTCTCCACAGCGGAGCTGCTCAAGGAGGTTCACGTGGTGACCTCCAGCCCCAAGCTCCAGCCTGAGGCCCTGCAGAAGGTCTCCACAGTGGAGCTGCCTCTGGAGGTTAACAAGGTGACCTCCAGCCCCAAGCAGCAGTCAGAGATTCAAGAGGAAACCTCCTCTCCTGGCCTGCTTACACCGGAGGTCCACGAGAAGACCTCCGCCCAAGCCGTGTTCTCGTCAGAGGTTCGAGAAGAAACCTCTACTCCTGCCCTGTCCATGTCTGGGGTCCATGGGATGACCTCTTCTCAAGCTAGTCCATGTCCAAGTCCATGTCCAAGTCCATGTCCAAGTCCATGTCCAAGTCCATGTCCAGGTTCATGCCCTAATCCTAGTCCATGTCCAAGTCCATGTCCAGGTTCCTGCCCTAATTCTAATCCATGTCCAAATCCATGTCCAGATTTTTGCCCTATTCCAAGGCCAATCTCTGACCCAGTTCTCAGGCAGGTTCCCAGTCAGGTTCCCAATCCTGTTCCCAGTCAGGGTCCCAATTCCAGTCCAGTTCCTCGTCCAGTTCCTAGTCCAAGTCCAGGTTCCGACCCTGTTCCTAGCCCAGTTCCTAGTTCAGTTCCTGATTTCATAGCTAGCTACATAGGTTTAGTTTCCGGATATGTGTTTGCTCTACTTCTCAGTTCGGAGGCTGATTTGACTCCCAGCTCTGCTTCCAACCCAGCTCACTCCTCTGTCTCCTCCTCTGTCTCCTCCTCTGTCTCCAGCCCTGTCCCCAATTTAATTTCCAATGCTGTTTCCAACCAAGTTTTTGATTTTGTCTATGGTTTTCGGTCTAACCGAGTTCTCTGTTCTGTTTCCAGGTCTTTCTCAAAGTCTGTCTCGAAGTCTGATTCCAAGTCTGTCTCGAAGTCTGTTTCCAAGTCCTTCTCGAAATCTGTTTCCAAGACCTTCTTGAAGTCTGTTACCAAGTCCTTCTCGAAGTCTGTTTCCAAGTCTCTCTCGAAGTCTGTTTCCAAGTCTCTCTCGAAGTCTGTTTCCAAGTCTCTCTCGAAGTCGGTTTCCAAGTCTCTCTCGAAGTCTGTTTCCAAGTCTGTCTCTGATCCAGGTGCCAGAGCTGTTCCTGATCCGGGTGCCAAAGCTGTTCCTGATCTGGGTGCCAAAGCTGATTCCGATTCAGGTGCGAGAGCTGATTCTGATCCTGGTTCCAGAGCTGACTCCAATCCTGCTTCCAGGTCAAGCTTCAGGTCAAGCTCCAGGTCAAGCTCCGGGCCAAGTACCAGGCCATGTGCAGCTCCGAGATCCAGGCCCAGCACCAGGTCACGCGCAGCTCCGAGATCCAGGCCCAGTACCAGGTCAAGCATCACTCCGAGCTCCAAGTCAAGCACCAGACCAAGCATCACTCCGAGCTCCAAGTCAAGCACCAGGTCAAGCATGACTCCAAGTTCTCGACCAAGTTCGCGACCAAGGCCGAAGAGACAGCCCGACACGCTCTGATCTGGCCTCAGGACGCTGGACATCGCCAGCCTCGGATCCTGGTGGGCAGATGTTATAATCCTGCCCAGGGGCCCAGGTCCGCCAGAACAGTCAGGACTTTCGGTAGTAATGATTTGTAACCATATCTAATGATCCTTCACTGTCCAAGATATCATAATCCTCTTGAAGTTTGGTACCAAAATCATTGTCTCGTAATATGCCAATTAATGATGCATACTATAGGACGATGGGATGTATCATTCTATATTTTTCCATATTTTATCCTAATCCAAACTTAATACAAACCCTGCCTTGACATGCGACCCGCTTTGGGACAGACCAAGAACGTTCTCCCCCCAGAACTTTCTCATCTCTCTCTGGATTCGCCAGCAGCTCAGAGAGGCGTGTATGTTGGCATTGTCCATAAAAGACCGCGACACGCGTTCCTCTATACTTCTTCCTTTTTAACTTCTTCTTCTTACTCGTCTTCTTTTTACCCTTCTTCTCTTTACCTACACTTTACCTACACTTTACTTCCTTATTTTACTTTCTCCTTTGTCTTACTTTGACTTCACTTTTCTCTCTCTCTCTTGCAGACTTGCTGTCTTCCGCCTCCTTTTTCCTGTACTCCTCCGGACTCTCCTTTGTCTCAATAAACCACGTGGCAATTACCGTTTTCTTTCTTCTTTCTACTTTGTCGAGACCCAACTCCGTTCACCCCGAGTCTACCGATGTGGAAGATTCAGCAAACTCCTCGCTAAATCTCCTCGCCAAGGACCCTCGTGAACGGCATAAAATTAATGCAAGTATAAATTTTAATTGATCTACAGGGGTGTCCTTTTCAGCCAGTGCCCCTGTTGAAGGTGTAGCGAATCAGCTTTAAAAACGAAAGAAAAGCGCACGCTTGGATTCAAAGCACCGTTTTAAAGGAGACAAGAGTTTTAAAGCGTGCCCGCATTATCTACCAGAATATGTAGTGAAAATTAGCTGTTTGGGTTAATTTGATATATTCTCCACCATTTTACGTAAGTAAAAATTAGTTGTTAAATTGAGCTATCTTTATTCTCCTCCAAAGATGTCAGAGAGATTAACAGATCAGCTCGAAAAGGGAAATTTGACTAATTTAGTATTACTGATCAACTATTCGTCCAGCGATAAGCTGAAACTAGTGTATTCATCAATTATGCATTAGATATTACTTCCGTGGGCACCGGCAATAATATCCTAAACATAGTGACACATTATTCTAAGAGCATGTAGCAGAATCACAATTCAAGGCAATAGACACTTGTAAGCAAAAAGAACACTTATTTAAGAACAGACGAGACTTTATTGAACTATTCTATGACACAGAAACTAATCTAATATATAAAACACACACACACACACACACACACACACACACACACACACACACACACACAAACGGGTGATGATGAAGGGTGAATGAAGTTCCGAGTCTCTAGCGTTGCATGCTATTTCACAGACCATGATCTGAACGAACCATCAACTTATTTAGTTATCTTCACTTCCTTTAGAAGGGCTCAACTTGTTATAGACACCAGATTAGCTAGATTCTGGGGTATTGCGCTTGCCTTAGCTGTGTTGAAGGGATTTCCTGGTTACGTCGTGGTGTCGTCGGCGGTCTGGTCGGTGAGAGGCGTCTCGGAAGACCAATCGGAATGCTGAGTGGAATGAAGGCGGGAGGTTTGAAAAGCAGGCGGCGGCTCTCGCTGGGTTCCCAGGCTGAGGTAAACGTGATCTGATCTCCCCGACGTTGATTGGCTCTGGAGACCCTCCACCGACCCCGTCCTTCGAAACGTGCCAAGAAGCAAGAGACACGAGAGAGAGCGAAGCAAGCGACGACCTTCAGAACTTGTGTTCTTAGGATTTTAACACTTCCTGGGCTAGTCCAGCCCAGAGTGCTTCCTCCAATCAATATTGTCTTTGGGCGGGGTGTTAGCCAGATTCTCCACCTATTATGCTAATCAGCCTTGTCCATGTGGATGAGTGGTTCCACACTCTTCAATGATGAGTGGATTAGATTATTAAACTTTGTCCTGAAACTTGCATGTACATATCAGAACAATCTACACAAATTTCCTTACTCTTATGATTTAGGAAATCACTCAATGAACACATACATACCAAACAAGACATGTTTGACTATACTTAAAGTACATTACTAATATTTAAAACACAATGATCCTCCTAGGGCTACTACACTAATACATGATTAAATGAAATAATTAGTGGCAACTTAAAGGTGATACACATGAAGAAAATAGAACAACACATGGTAGGACATAGGTGATTGCAGTTGTTCAAAGATGTATATATTCCCACAGTCGTTGCTCCTGGTAGGCACCGAATGTGGAATGTGCGAGTCCTTGTGTGGAATTGTGGAATGTGTAATCTTTGTGACTGAGCGAAAAGGTCTCTCCTTTCTTCCACAATTTATGGGCCTTACTGGTCTGGCCCAAAAAGGCCTAAATCACTGCATTTGAGAGCAGTTTCTGTGGTCGAGAGGGTTCAGCCCTGGGTCAAGGAGGCCTTTAACGCTTGCCGTGTTGGTTGAGATAAGGCAGATGCACATGCTGGATTTAAGTGGCTCCTGGGTGTCCGGGGTGGATTCCTTGTTTTATGGCTCCCTGAGTGGAGACATTTTGGTCCAGAGTTTGTTGTGGGTTCTCTGGCTGAGAAGGCCCATTGTTTTATTTCTTCTGGTTATAATTGTGTGAATTATATGATGCTGCTTGTGCTGAGGCATTACAAAGGTGAATTTCAATTCATTGCTGATTCTCGAGGTTAAACTGTTGTGTGTTCTGCCATTCTGTTATTTTCATCATTTTTCCTTTTGTTTCTTTCACTTACCCTGTATATATGTATTATTTGTTTATACCAAGTTGTGTAAATCAGTAGTTTTATGTAGTTATTAAAATCCAGGGTTATCACTCTGGATTGTTTCTGTTTTAACTCATGGCAAGGTTCAGTTTTAACGTTGCACTTCGCTACGCACTGTATTTCTTTTAACTTAGAATAAACTATGCTTCGTGGCCAGAATAATAATTTATTCTTTTAGAGTAATACGAAGACTGCCCTGGTAAGTTTGGTGGACAAACAGATCAAGCTGCTTCGCATTTAATTCTAATTCTACAGTAATTAATATAACATTCCCTTTCATGGTCGAGTTATAGCCATAAGTAATCAGAACACGCTTCGATTAGAGCTATAGATACATTTGAGCTAGACTCGCTACACTCGTCTCAGACCTGGATTTGCATGGCCAGGGAGGAGCCACTTTAAACCGTATTATGTGTGAAATTAAGAAAAAGCATGAAATAATGTATCCCATTACAATATGATATGCATAATCAATCAGGGTATCTCTAGACCTCATACCAAATTCGATGGATTTGTAAAGAATATTACAAGTAAAACATGGTTACAGATATTTAAAATAATATCCTAAGTTAAAACTATCTAAAATCATTATAGTTATGTTACATAAACACACAAAATATGCAAACACGAAAACATCACACTATTTGGACATCGAATAATTACATATAATTACATGTTACATTGAAAAGAGAATCTCCCATTGTGTGTGTGTGTGTGTGTGTGTGTGTGTGTGTGTGTGTGTGTGTGTGTGTCTGAAGAGGGGGGTCGTGTCGCATTCCGATGGCATCTGGTGAAGAACAGAGGGGGGTTACAGGAAAGGATTCATGGCTCAAAGACACAGAGAAACTTCTTTGCTAGATCCAGGCTGATTCAGAAATCAATTTGATACGTTCAGACGTTACTCTATGATCTGTTAGACATATCTCTGACCCAAAATAACACGAAATATGATTGTTTACAATAACATACATCATGGCATCATAAAGTGTGAAACGGTGAAAAAAGTCAAATTTAACACGAAGAAAGTCATCTGTCATCATATGTGTGGTAACATTAGGTTTTCTCATTTCTCTATGTGTTAAACATGGGTTCGCTTCAGGCACTGAAAGCGCTATACAGCGAATTTCAAGCATCTGCTACCAAAGGAAACGTGTTTTTCTAAAAAATGTATGTTTTCACTTTAGTGATGCAGTCTAATGTAACAAATTTCAGTTCTTTATAACATGATATGATACTATGATAAGTTAGACATGTCTCTGACATAAAATAAGACGAAATAGGATTGTTTAAAATAACATACATCATGTCGTAATGAAGTGTGAAAATGTGAAAAAATGTCAAATTTAATATGAAAAAAGTCATCTGTCATCATGTGTGGTAACATTATGTTTTCTCATCAGTCAAAAAAAAATGTTTTCTCATCTCATCAAAAAAAGTGAGTTTTCTCATCTCATCAAAAAAAAAGCTCACATGATGTCTGCCCCACAAACTCCTAAAACCGGTAGAAGTTCATCGTCTGCCTCAACACCCATAATTGGCATTGAGCTGAGTAAAGACATAACTTATGCGCCACGGAACAAACAAAACGTTAGTTTAACAAAGTTTCGTCATAATGATGTGAATAGTGTAAAGGCGTTATTGTTTCGTTCGGAGCAGGGCGTTACCATGTCCAAAGATTGGTTCTTAAGCCCGCCCCCGCATCACAACAACGATTAAAAACGCCTGTGGATCGACACATTCACTACATACATGCACAATGTCTCAAGAATCTACATCTGTCTGTTGTTACAGCGATACGCCTGAGACCGCTCCGGCGGAACCTGATGACAACGCAACATCACTGGAACCACACCCCCAGACTTACGACAACACTTGGCTTGATAAGTTTTGTATGAATTTGGGTTATCATAATATGACGTTTCTTTCAACACCTTATGGTAACGCTGGAACCATAGCCGGGTCATCGGCCTATGTGGGTTTCGACGACACAGACGGCTGCACTCGCTCTGACGGCTTCAAAATTATAAAAGCAATAGTTGTGGTGCTTCTCGAATATTTAGTAAACAGAAAGCAGAAGGAGCTGTGTCTGCAGTGTGAAGTGAATCATCCGAGCCAACTTAGACATTCCTGTCTGTTCGAGCCTGACGCCTATTTTTTTGACGGCTACTTTGAGGAACTGTCACGTAATCTGATTAAACCGGGGCTTAAACACATCATAGCCCAAGTATTGAGCAGGTGTGGTTTTAGGTGACACCCCGAGAGAATTCAAGGTACTGTTGACGGTATTTTACACGAATTGCGGGAGGAAGTTTACATCGTGGAGAAGCTTCGTGAAGTCCGTGAGAAAAGTGTGGATACCAGCAACGAACAAATCGTCTACGACGCCGTGGACGGGTGGAAGGGAGACCCGCAAACACCCCGTGTGTTATCACACACTGAAATGCGGAACACGTGGTGCACAACAGGTCTGACAAAGTATCTATTTAAACGACGTATTAGATGTGAGATTATCAACTTGTTGTATAAGATCATTAATGATGATGTTGATGTATCTATTGTTGTAAATGATTGTGTCGTTGACCCAAAACGTTTAACAAAACTCAAGAGACAAATATGCAATGTGAGAGGAATGTAGAATGTGTGGACAGATATGATGCATATGTGTATTAATGCGGACGAGTCGGTTTGTACAACTATCAGAAAAATACTAGACCTGATGACTCAATGTGGCAGCAGTATTAGAATTGCTGACATAATGTGTATGTGTGCTTATGTGACTGATTTATGCATAATGTTATCAAGAAAAGAAGAGAATGATGTTTGTGAAATCGTCGAAACATTTGTTGATTACATTGTCGAGAAAAACAGTGTAATATGTATAAAATTTCTACAGAACCTCGATGCTGCATGATGTTGATTTCTTTCACCGAAATAAATTCTCAAACATTTAAAACACGTGTTATTCTTTTGTGGAGTCTGAACCGTCAACATGACCGAAGAAATGAAAAAAAATTATTACAATAATAATTACCTTCTAATCCGGGGTCTTTAGGAGGTAAAAAACATTTAAAAGATGGTGTTTTATAGGAAACGGGTATTCGCTTAAACGATAAACAAGTTTCGGACTATCTGGCCGGAGAGGACGTGTACATGCTACACAGAAATCCTCGTTTGAATTTGAAAAGGAATCGTGTTTTTCTCTATGGCATCGATATGCAGTTCCAGGCCGATCTAGTTGAAATGTCTGCATATGCTGCGGAAAATGACAATAACCGTTTTCTGTTGACGTGTATAGATCTGTTTAGTAAATATGCATGGAGGCGTTTATTAAAACATAAATCAGGAATCGATGTAACTAAAGCTTTCGAATCTATCCTGAAGGAAGGTCATGTGCCACGCAAATTACAGACAGACAACGGAAAGGAGTTTTTTAATAAACATTTTCAAAGCATGACAAAAAAGTACAATATCATACATTTTGCACCCGCCACAGAATTAAAAGCCTGTGTCATTGAGCGGTTTAATAGAACCTTAAAAGGTAGGATGTGGAGATATTTAACAGCAACAAATTCCAAACGTTACGTAGATGTGCTTCAAGATATCACAGATGGGTACAATGTGAGTTTTCACCGTAGCATTAAGATGAGACCGGTTGATGTGAACAGAGATAACGAGTCTGTGGTGTTTCATAATCTGTATGGTGCTAGTGGAGCTCGCTGTGCCAAACACGTTTTTAAATATAAAATTGGTGATGTTGTTAGAATTTCGAAAGCAAGAGGGGTATTCACAAAAGGGTATGAGGAAAACTATACGCATAAATTTTTCACCATAACGGATTGTGTACCTCGAGACCCACCTTTCTACAGGCTATGTGATTACGATGGCGATGTTTGTAATCGATGGAGTCTTTTATGAGGAAGAATTACAAAAAATAATTGTGAACAAAAACAAGGCGTTTAAAGTGGAAAAAATTTTAGACAAGAAGAAACAAGGTCGGAAAACATTAGTGCTGGTTCGATGGCTCGGGTGGCCTGCAAAATTTGCGTCGTGGATCGACCAGAAAGATTTGGTCGATGTGCAGAAACCATAAAAATAAAGACCAACAAGTGTCCAACGCACACTCGTAAAAACAGCCATGGCAGAGGGTGGTTTTTATGTTATGTTGCCATGCAACCCATCATTATCGGTTTATCCGGAAAACGCATATCTAATTACACAACCAGATTGGCGAAAGGTATAAATTTAAAAGGAGAATGGCAAGTGGGGTTAATCGAATTTGAATACCCCATGTCGTGGTACACGTTTAATGAGACAGATGCTACGTTCATTTTCAGCTATGATGAAACAAAGTCATCAGTTAGCAAGAATCATGTTGACCCCAAAGAACTTTTCATCACCGGCGATCGGAAAACGTCAAACATACCTTACACGTTAAAGACGGGTTATTATGAGGACGTTCCTTTCTTGATCAGGGGGATCAACGCAAACCTGCCATCAGGGTGAGTCTCGGTTATGACCATATTAAAAACAAAGTGTTTCTGAAAGCCCCTCCGAAGACGTCATTGACATTTTATGGAAAACTGGCTAATATTTTAGGTTTAAAACCAGGTGTTGCTATAGAAACTAGTAATCAAAATCATGAAAAACACATAGTAGGGTGTGACGTATGCCCCCTATCAGGCGGATATAAACGGAGGGTTCTACACCATGTATATATACACAGATATTATAGAATATCAATCAGTTGGCGACCACCACGTTCCACTACTACGTTGTGTGCATATAGTGATATTAATAAGAATATTACTGTTAGATACGATGGACCGCATTACGTGTCAATTAACAAATCGTCCATCACTGAAATAACTATACAGGTGAAAGACGACCAAAATCAATACGTGCCTTTCAGTTATGGGAAAGTGTGTGTCAAACTACACTTTAGACCTGTGAAAAAGTTTGTTTAAAGATGGTGTATCTCAATAACATGAACAACATCGATCCCATGCGTTATGTGGCCTATTACCAGAATCAAGCTGGTAATGGACTCCCGGGGTATGCCAGTGGGGGGTTATGTATGGGGCCAGCTTGGGCGGTATGTTTAGGGGACTCTTTAGAATGGCCATACCGTTGCTAAAATGTGGATTTAAGACGGATCAGGGTTGATGGCTATGGCTCACAATAGATCAGCTAGGCCACCAGGGATCCGGAGGAGTGGTCAAGTACGAAAGAAAACAAAGCACAATGTTAAGAATGCGTCAGTTGTAAAGAGCAGACGCGTGGTGACAACAAAAGTGCTACATCAAAAAAAAAAAAAGACCAAAGCCCTGTGTTAAAACAATATTTTAGATCATGGCTTTACTACACAACATGTCAGAAGAATGTTTGAAAACCGAACTGGATCTGTTCACAGTGCCGATGACTCAAACAGCTATTGAAAAAAATACTTATATAGAAGTACCACCATTATCAGCCATATCGGACTCATCACCGCTGGAATTTTTTATAGCGGGGATTGGAGAGGATTATGTAGACCACACTAGTATTTTTGCGTCTCAAAATCACTAACGCTGACGGCACTGATATCGCGGACGGAGCACCCGTGGGCCTTATTAATTATCCAGGAGCGACTATATTTTCACAAGTGGATGTGCCGTTAGGAGATCGTCTTATATCACAGAGCTCTAGCACATACCCTTATCGTTGTATAATAGAGTGTCTTACCAATTATGGTAGAGACGCACTTGAAACACTTTTCTCTGCGGCATTGTTTTACAAAGACACGGCGGGACATATGGATGTATCAGACCCCACGGGTGGTAATCACAATGTCGTGGAACTTCTCGTTCCTGTTCACAGTGATATTTTCTTTCAAGAAAAACTTATGCTTAACGGCGTGGACATTAAAATCCGTATGACAAGAGGTAAAGACGAATTCTGCTTGATGAGGAGCAATGCTACACAATATAAGCTAAATATTCTATCAGCGTCACTATTTGTAAAAAAAGTGTCTGTATCACCGGCTGTAAGATTGGGACATGCAAAGACATTGTTAATGACGACCGCTAAATATCCTATCGATCGAGTGTGTCTGAAAAATTTTTCAATACCTGCAGGCTCTTGTGTCTGTAATCAAGAAAATTTATTCTTAGGAACCATGCCAAAATCGGTGGTTCTAGCGATGGTCGATAATGATGCATTTACAGGAGCTTATAATAAAAATCCATTTGCTTTTAAAAACTATGACCTAGAATTTTTGGCTATTTATCTGGATGGCCAGCAACACCCCGCGAAGCCTCTACAACCAGAATATGAAAGCGGCTCTGCAGTACGTGAATTTTATCAGTTAGCGCTGGCTTCTGGAAAACATCTTAAAAACCAACCTCTTTCAATAGACAGGGAGGATTTTCTACAGGGGTATACCCTGTACACATTCAATCTCACACCAGATGAGGAGTGTGGCCAACACATTTCACTTATCAAGTCTGGAAATATCAGACTAGAAGCCCGTTTTAGATAGCCTCTACCTAGAACGATTAATTTGATTGTTTATGCCATATTTGACAGCATAATCGAAGTGTCAAATCGCCGACAGATCCTGGTTGACTACTATTAATATGTAAAATAAAAATAAAAAATGGACACAATAGAACTTACGGCCATCATGGACAAGATCTCATACAACACACATTTTCTCGGTGTGCTCCCGTGTGACTATCTTCCAAAAGAACCATTAAAAAAATTACCCGGTATGGTAGTGATAAACACACACCCATCAGGACTCCCAGATGAACACTGGCTGGCTATCTACATAAATGAAGATGGTGTGGGTTGTTTTTTCGACAGTTTTGGTAATAAACCAGATTACCCACGTTTTCCGTCACTTATTAAAAACTTCCTAAACCGCAATTCTAGTGTTGTACAATATTCATCAGTGCAAGTACAAGATTTTTCATCAGATACATACTTTCTTTACTATATGTCAAAGGGATATGATTATGATTATGTGATGAGTCTGTATACCGGTGATTTTATTAAAAATGACAAAAAGCTTTTGTCTTCTGCTTTTGTGAAAAAACTAAAACATTGTAATGAAAATATTTTCAATTGTATACGCTGTGTTCAGACGCGTGAAGTGTTTATGTATCATGCTTAACATTTTTCAAATAAACAACAACTAAAGAATAGAAGCGCATTTTTTTTGTTGACTTTTTTATTATTATTATTATTATTATTATTATTATTATTATTATTATTATTATTATTATTATTATACATACAACACAATCAATAATATTGATAATAATAACATGACCAAAAAATAGGAAACACAGAACATACAAAATCTCTGAGATTAATATTTCAGCCACTGACTCGTGTCCAGAGGCGGTGAGCTGAATAATGTAGACTCGTCTGAATAATTTGTGCGTGATGCTGGCGCTTTCTGTCCTTTTTTACTCTTCTTAGATGTGCTGGTTATAATAGGAGTCGTATTGTTTTTGAAAGAGTTAATAACTTGTCTGACATAACGATTCGGCACCGTGGAGTACGGTATATTTAAAATAGAAAAAGCCTGCAGAAACTCATTCCAGCCAATAGGTCTCAGCGCGTCAGAAACCTTTTGTGGAGCAGTGACACCTTTGACTAAATCGAGCATGTGCGAACCGTGGATTGTTCTGCCTTTAAACACAAACTCCCCCGACTCAGCCCAAGATGCGACGTCTTTAGATTTAGAAATTTTATCTAAAATGTAACGAGCGTTTTTTACACTCCTCTGTGGTACATTCTTCAAAACGTCGAGCACAACAGTGTCTGAAATATCGTGAATGCCCACGCCCGCCGCAGAGGACTGGTCTTCTTTTTCAATACCGTCAGGCTGTGGGAGTGTTAATGTTAACGTGTTGGTTTCACAGTCCCCCTGTCTTGCGATTGTTAAAAAACATTGTAATGTATTTGTATACAGCTTAGCCTTTTCATAATCGTCCAAATCAGATCTGTGCAAAATACTTCTTATGGTCGAGTCCAAATCATTCTCCACAACACGTTGAATAGTCTCGCGCGGGGGTCACTCATTAGTTTATTCATTTGATGCTGGGGTACTAAAAACATCATCTCTGCATACTCCATCCCCCCCATGTTATCTAGATGCGACCAGATTGCTGGTAAATGGTATTTCAACACTTAATAGCGGTAGTAGAAAACCCCCCTGCTGATTTATCAGACGTCTTTTTCTCTTAACAGCTATTTTCTTGTCAGCCACAAGCTTCAGAGCTCTTTTATTCCTTCTCAGTTTGCGGTATTGTGACACCGTGAGCGGAATATTCCCGTGGAGAACGTTAAGAGCCACTTCACACAAGGTCGCAATGAGTTCATCTGCTGCAGACTGTAAAATGACCCGTCTAATAATATTTTTAAAAGAGGCATGTTTCTACAAAGTCTATCCGACATTTTTTTTTTTTTTTCACAATCCAACACTTTTCCCCAACTACCTTCTTTTCTGTATATATACAACAGGATTCGTTGAGAGTAAATCTGTTCTGAGCCGATAGTGTTCGGGTGTATTTGTTTTATTCATCAGGTATTTGTTTTAATCATCAGGTAACCGAAAGTTTTGTTGGTAGCATCTTGATAACACACCATAAAAAATTTTGTGTTACCCGGGTACATTTGCCTTCCTAGTACACTCACTTGGTTGATGTCTCTGGGGTTTTTAAACAACATCAGATAATTTGTGTTTAAGCTGATACTCCTGCTGGATTTACCCTGACAAAATAAATTCTGTACGATATAAATAGCACTAAGGTTTCTATGATGAACATACTGTGTGAACACCTTCTCCACCTCGTTGCTCCCGCTGGCCTCTTTCATCAAATCATCCAGGATTAACAAACTAGTTTTGTTGACTGGGAACAAATCATCATCGTTTAGAGTCTGTGGTAGTCCTTCAATAAATTTTATTTTGTACATTTTCAATAATTCGTCATACAACGGCTGCCAACAATCATAAAAATATACAATGTTTTCAATTTTTTTTAGAAATCAGCTGTACAGCATTTTGCAACAACATTTTTACAAAATATGACTTTCCCGAGTTTGAAGGTCCACTTATCACACATGAAAATGGGTGCTGTAATCAAAACCAGCAGTGTCTCAAACACCCCTGTGTTCAAAAAACATGTCAGAACCCATATGGAATTGTTGTGAAATCAGGGAGGAGCACACGTTTGTTGTACACTACCTTAAACTTTTTGACGACTGTCCTATTGTGAAGTGTGAAGTGTTTTTTTATCTCTCGGTGTGTGCCAGTATATGACGACCGTTATCACCCGCCACGACATACAGCATTGAGCGTGATACTCTTGACCTTCATACAAACAGCACCCTTAGCAGTACGGTAGCTGTATGTTTTCGGACCCCCTGAACAAAACTCTACAATATGGTCGCCACCCCCAACTTCATCAGTCAGATTACCGAGGTAAGGACCCAATGGTCTCTAGATGTAAAGATGTAAACATCTCTAGATGTAAAGATGACACTGTCTGTGTCACTGTACAACAATCTATCACCCAATTTGTCCATTAGATCATACAGTTCTAGACACGCATGCACTGTTGTAAACGCACCAAGAAAGATGTTAATGTCGCGGGTCTGCCCACATTTACCATCAGTGTAACACCACTGTATTAGAGCAACAGAGTCTGACACGAACGAGAAGTGTTTAACGTTGTATCCGCCACCAAAAATGTGTTGGGCGAACTGTTCAGGATCTGAAAGCAATTCTGTACACGGCAAATTTTCACGCATAGAGAATCGCCCCCAAAGCGAGTTCAACAGAAGTTTATTAATAGACCTACGTGCGGGGTTAAGGATTATCTTGTCCTGATTCAGTTTAATACCCTCTTTTTCAAAATAATCGGCTATGTATGCCTCTTTGTCTGCGTCTGTCACAACGCTCACGGGCAATCCGCTGGCCTCTTGTTTGTACTGTAAAAACGTTTTAACATAATCACAAAACAAGGTTTCCGAACGCTGAGAAAAATGCCACACTTCATCCACTTTCGTAACAACATACCCCTTCTCCACAGCTTTTAACAACTCAATACTAACCCAACAACCTGAAATGGCCCTTTTCTCATCATCATGTCTACATGGGGGTGTCTGATTTGATAAGGGATGGTCGGCACAGGTACGACAGAGCGGAAACATAAGCTTACCACCGGTCCTATAAGGAAGGACGGGGTGAAGCAGTTTTCTCGGCGGCAGCACCGTGGCTTTGACAAATCCATAATAATTTTCAAGAGGTTCAAAATCCTTAAAAATATTTGGGGGTGACCTATGGGATAACATTTCTTCGCCTGACAATATGGATACAGACTTGTAAAGTCGACATAGCGTATTTTCTCACCGATGTCAACTTTATGATATAATTTGTACGCATTAGTACGACCACCAAATAATGTATCACGTGGTTTCAATCTCTCAGGATGTGTATATGTGGCCATAAATGCCATTACATCAACATCAGTCTGTTTAGTGTTGTTCCAATCACATTACCACATCACCTTTACCTCCATGCCATAAGTACGTGTTAAAATTTCCACCTTATCGTCAAACTGCTTTCTGAGTGTACCGTAAGGCACTTTTGATAAGGGATGTGTGTGATTGGGGTTATAAAGACATTCATGTCCATACATCCATTGAATTCGAATGCTTTTTTTACACCGTCTTTTTCATAATAACCATCGAGATGATATTTACCAATCATCATCTCACCTCGGTTTAATGCATGTTGAATATCCAGCCCGCGTGTTGTTTTAACATACTCAAGCCATTCGATGGAAATGTTTGAGTATGTCTTGTTCTGATTTGTGTAAGCATTGTTATGTGTTAGGGCTAATGTGTCTTTTGGTAGAAAGTGTATTTTATACATGGCCATACAGCAGGGCGCCAAGGTAGTATATCTAAACGGATCGAGTTTGGTGCATTGAATGAACTCATAACGATATTTCATATAAGTTTCTCTGAGTAACACAACATCGTTCCTAAACTTTTTAACGAGTCTTTCTATGCAATCTGGACCAGCGGCTGTGAACTCTTCCCCTTTAAACGTGATTGCACATACAAAATTAGCATTGTGTTTACCATTCACACACTGTGTTTCAAAATCATAGAATATGTACTTGTTGCTAGGTGGTTCGATCTTTGTTGGCTGTATAAAACACTGATGCAAGCCTCCATTAACCGTTTCAGCACAGCAGTGGACACATACATCGCCAGTACAAATGTGTTTTTTTGGGTTTGTGGCACTGACATGATAACGCCTATTACATTTTTGACAGTATTTTGTGACATCGCATTGCGCATGCTGTTGACCTAATGACGATCGTTTATGGGCGTAGTAACAATAGTCAGATTTGCAGTACCGTGAGCAATCGACGCATCGTCTTGTTTTGACAGGTTGTTTATAACAATCAGGGTCATTGCAGACATCACATACGTATTTGCAATGATGATCTCTATGACTAGTAAATCCCTGATAACAGTAGTCGCACACATATGAAGTACCTATGAATGCATTCAGCTGCTTAATCATAAAATAGTGCCCATCGTGCAGGTACAAGAACACTGTCTTGTGATGATGTGCATCACTGGACATATACTTTTCCAGCATACCTGCGCTTGAACTGTGGAAGACCACTATTTTTATGCTTAACATCTGCTCAAAGCGTGCGATATCATTAAACCCTATCTTATACTGTTCCGAATACCCAGCAGACTTCTGCAACGACGCTGCTGTGGTTTGCAGATCTGTGAATGATTTTTGGGGGTTTAGAAAATGTGCCAGACAGATTGCAAAACACAGATTGTTAGACTTGTTCACGGGGCAGAACAGATTCATCCTATTCCTACGGATTACCTCGTTATGGGCGAGATCGCGCACTTTTCGATAACCACCCCCATGTTTACTCCGTGCTATAGCTACTTTTAGATCTAAACTATCGTCAACCCGCACATCTGTGTTACTCTGCATAATCTTCTCGAGCTGGTTTGTGAAGACGTCCACACAGTAGTCGTTGTTAGGTGTCAAGACAGCATAAGGATTTTTTTTTTCACAACTCACCCGAGTTTGTTTTTGAGCAAGAGCACTATCTCTTTTAATAAATCCGTTGTTAGTTTTAGATCCTCTGCTATTCGACGGGTCTGTTTCGCTAAAACGTGGTTAAAATATATCCCGTGTTGTTGGTGTGTAGAGGCTAAATTTCGAGCATGACATTCCTGCTTCTTTTCAAAGATATCCAAGCGTTGGTTAACGTTAATACCATGGTCATGAATACTTTCCTCGATGGTTTTTAAACGGTCCTCAATGGGTTTGAGACAACCCCGTATCGTGTTGATTAAACGTTGATTAACGTTTTCCGATTCCCGTCTGTACGCTTCCTGATTTGAAGGTAGAGCTTGTGTGTCGACACCCGTGATTTGTGTTTCTTCCACCTCGTGCGGTCGTACCGTGCTAAACTCGACCGCATTCCAATATTCTAGCAGCTTGTCACCCCAGCTAATACCATCAGTCGTATTGTCGTCGGAGGGCTTATCCGCGAACGTCTCTGTGGAAAAAAGAACACATGGTTATCGTATTAATTAGGTAAAAGCTAAAACAACATTTTTACAACATTGCACATATGCTACATACCATCTGACACCCCACTCGGTTGTCTCCTCCATTTCCATTCCGGCTCTGTCGATGGGGTTTCTGAATTAACTTCACAACCAGCAGTCTCCGCGTGGATCTGTGTGTGTGTAATCTCTTCACACTTAGCTGCTCGGCGTGTTTTAACACCGCTACAGCTGATAGGCTGTGTTGTCTGATTATCGTGTCCAGATACGCCAAGCTTGTTTACAACACTTGATAAACCTACTGGTGAAAACAATCATATGACATAAGTACATTTTAAACATTTTTCAACAATCATGTAAACATTTTTCAACATTCATGTAAACATTACATCATTACAATACCACATACTGAGTGGGGGGATATTCACACTCTCTCGCTGTGTCACATGCTCTGAGACCGGTCTATCATACGTCTTCGATCCTACGGACAGACAAATAACAGACACATTAACACTATACATAACATCATACATTATAAATACGATGTGGATATGTGTATAACATTTATACGTACTGCTCGCATGGTTCAGGTAACAAATCTCACCAACAATAGCTTCAATTTCGTTCACATCACCTGGATCGTTAGAGAACCTGTTTAAGCATTTTTACATCAGAACAGCGTCTCATAAATTCTTAACAACAACAATAATAAAAAACATGATAATAAAATACACTTACTGTTAATATAGAGGGCCATCTTCTCTTGAAACAAATCTTGCAATCAAATCAACAAAACCTTTTCGAAAAAAGTAGCTTTTAGTTCTCTTTAGTGGAGAGCTAAGTTTCACTACACACACGAGCCACACATGATCCGACGACATACAGGCCATGGGGTATTTAACAGCATTTCTCAGAACACGCACACATAACGCGCCGTAAGAACTCATTAACATAAGCACACACACACACACACACACACACACACACACACACACACACACACACACACACACACACACACACACCCCATTAGCACCTATCACTTCGTGAAACATTAAACATTAAACATACACACACACACCTGAGAGATGCAACTCCACACAGACAATGGACAGGAAAAATAGTTATAAAAATGACCACACATATTCATGCGACCTTCACGAGAGCTCGTATTTACACTTCTAGGGTCTTTAGGAGTTCACGTGGGACAGTCATTGTAACAGATAATTGCGCTAATAAAAAAACAGATAAGTATACAAGCCATAGCTCTTTAACTATTTGTTTGTTTTTTAAAACACTAACTTCAGGTCACACACGCGCACACGCCCACACACATACAATCCATTAGCACCTATCACTTCGCGAAACATTAAACACACACTCACACACACACACACACACACACACACACACACACACACACACACACACACACACACACACACACGCACGCAGAGGGTCTGAAGGAGGGGTAGGGGTGTGTGAAAAAGTGTGTACTCCGAGGATCAACTCATTAGCACACATACGCATAGCCATTCATGGTTTAGACGTCGCGGAGCACACATCGTCTGAGTATCGTGCTGCGTCACCAACGTTCTAACCACGGCTGTTTTTCTAAAAAATGTATGTTTTCACTTTAGTGATGCAATCTAATATAAACATTTTCAGTTCTTTAAAACATAATATGATACTATGATATGTTAGACATGTCTTTGACATAAAATAACAGGAAATATGATTGTTTAAAATAACACACATCATGTCATAATAAAGTGTGAAAATGTGAAAAAAAGTCCAATTTAACATGAACAAAATCATCTGTCATCATATGTGTGGTAACATTGGGTTTTCTCATCAGTCCTCTATGTGTTAAACATGGGTTCGCTTCAGGCACTGAAAGCGCTATACAGCGAATTTCAAGCATCTGCGACCAAAGGAAACGTGTTTTTCTTAAAAACGTTTGTTTTCACTTTAGTGATGCAATCTAATATAACAAATTTCAGTTCTTTATAACATGATATGATACTATGATATCATAGTATCATATCATGTTATAAAGAACTGAAATTTAGACATGTCTCTGACATAAAATAAGATGAAATATGTTTGTTTACAATAACATACATCATGTCATAATAAAGTGTGAAAATGTGAAAAAAAAAGTCAAATTTAACATGAAGAAAGTCATCTGTCATCATATGTGTGGCAACATTGGGTTTTCTCATCATGCATACACATGGGTGCGCTTCAGGCAGTGATAGCGCTATACAGCAAATTTCAAGCGTCTGCGACCAAAGGAAATGTGTTTTTCTAAAAAAACTTTTGTTTTCACTTCAGTGATGCAATCTGATATAACAAATTTCAGTTCTTTATAACATGATATGATACTATGATATGTATCATATCTCATGTCTCTGACTTAAAATTAAAAAAATATGATTGTTTACAGTAACATACATCATGTAATAATAATCTGTGAAAATGTGTAAAAAAGTCAAATTTAACATGAAGAAAGTAATTTTTTGAGAATAGGAGATTGTACTGTAGGCTCTGTGGCCCTTTAGATAGATCAGAGAACTGCAACTAAACATGATGTTTGGACTGAATGCTAGTGCTCAGGAGTGCTACAAACACCTAAAGCCAAAGGTGAATTTCAGGATGCTGTGACTGAGTCTGAGGAGAAGATTCAGAAGCTTGTGCTGTCCAATACTCAGCTGGAGGACAGAGTGAGGGAGCTGGAGGAACTGCTCCGTGACTGTGACATATAAAGCAAGGTACGTGAGATAAGCATCTGCTTAAAAAGTACTTTTCAAAATAATATGAGCACCATATGATGGGAATGATTGAGAATATGAAATATCTGCACACTGGAGTCTGATGCAGTGAGTTTGAGTAGTGATGCTGGTGAGATTAGATTAGATTAGATGGGAGGCTAAAATCTCATCTCTGTCACGAGCTCAGCAATGAACCTATTAGGGATAATTATGTAATGTATTATATCACGAGGTTCATTATTTCTAATCAGGTTTATTATTATTATTATAACTTGCAGGTGTGATCATTAAGTTCTCGAATTTTAACCTCGTTTGCCCCATGGCTGTGTTTTAGGCATGTGAGCCTCCAAACTATGAAAGTGTCTGAATGTGTGTAGAAGTAAATAAATATTGGTTGTTTCAGGTCCTTCAGGTCTCCCTGGCGGAAGCTGAGGAGAAACACCAGAAGGCTGTGGAGACCATTGCTCAGCAGGAGGTTGAGAAGTCTGACCTGAAATACCAGGTGGAGACGCTGCAAGACACAGTGCAGGACATGGGGAACCTGCTAACTGAGACTCACAGGGAGTGTGATGAGCTAATGAACATAAGCAAGAAAATCCTTGCATTAAGCAGCTCCTTTATTAATAATACGAGGACTTTTTCATGTTTCTGCTGCATGATGAGTTTAAATTAACCAAAATTAATATAATATTTTCAAGTTGCTAGATTTTTTAAGTAACAGAAATGATGCATTGCAGATGTGAACATTAAGCACTCAAGATTGAACATCTTTTGCCCCATGTGCGTGTTTTAGGAGTATGAGCGAGAGCGGGAGGCTCACAGCGTCCTCCAGTCCAAGTATGATGAAATGAAGGAGACACTGATGGACAAGGAGGAGTTACTGAAGGTAAACTTTCCTTCTCATGAAACCATGACTGCTGTTGTATATTGTGTGTGTGTGTGTGTGTGTGTGTGTGTGTGTGTGTGTGTGTGTGTGTGTGTGTGTGTGTGCTTGTTTCCTCATATTTTGGGGACATTTAGTCCTTTTCCTTCATTACATTTTAGAGTATTCTCATAAGTAATGATTCAGTTTCTAAAAGTGTCTGAAAGTGTGTGTAGAAGAAAATAAAGCCAATAAGCTTTAATTGTTCTTTCAGGTCTTCCTGGCGGAAGCTGAGGAGAAATACCAGAAGGCTGTGGAGACCACTGCTCATCTGGAGGTGGAGAAGTCTGACCTGGAAGAGCAGGTGGAGACACTGACAGAAACAGTGCAGAACCTGGGTAATATGCTAACTGACACTCGCAGGGAGTGCGTCAAGCTAATGAAAGTAAGTGAGAAAAGTCTTGCATTAAGCAGCTCCTTTAATAATAATATGAGGACTTTATTCATGTTTAAGAATTAAACACTCAAATTTAAACCCCTTTTGTCCCAGCGGGAGGCTCATAGTATCCCCCAGATGGAGAACGATGAGATGAAGAAGACTCTGATGCTCAAAGAGGAGTTAATGAAGGTAAACTTTCGTGTTCATGAAACTATGACTGATTTGTGAACTGCGTGTGTACTTGTTTCCTCACATTTGGGGGACATTTTGTTCTTCTGTCACCAGAACATAAAAGTGTCTGAAAGTGTGTGTAGAAGAAAATAAAGCCTATAAACTTTCATTGTTGTACTTTCAGAAACACCAGAAGGCTGTGGAGACCATTGCTCAGCTGGAGGTGGAGAAGTCTGACCTGGAAGACCAAGTGAAGACACTGCGAGGCACAGTGCAGGACATGGGGAACCTGATCTGTGAGACTCCTGATCTGTGAGACTCATTACTAAATGAGCAGCTCATTTAGTAATATGAGGACTTTTCATGTTTATGCTGCATGATGAGTTTAAATCATAATATATGATTATAAATATGATATGAATAAAGAATTCAAGTTGCTAGTTTTTTTTTTTTTTTTACTAAATAGAAATGCGGATGTGAACATTAAGCACTCGGGTTTGAGCATCTTTTGCCCCATGTGTGTGTTTTAGGAGTGTGTGTGTGTGTGTGTGTGTGTGTGTGTGTGTGTGTGTGTGTGTGTGTGTGTGTTTGTGTGTGTGTGTGCTTACTAATTTTTTGGGAACAATTTGTCCTTTTACAGAAATTTATAATCCTTAATTGTTGTACTTTCAGGCTCCCTGGCAGATACTGAGGAGCAACAGCTGTGGAGTCTGTTGCACAGCCAGAGGCCGAGAAGTCTGGCCTGACAAATCAAATGAAAACCCTGAGAGACACATGCAGTTTTCACCCCTCATACATCATAAGCTACAAAAAGATAAATATAAACAAAAATAAACAAAGAATGTGACAATCACACTGCCTCTGTTCCTTGTTACTGGTTATAGCTGACAGACTCTTATACAACTCTTACATAATCCACATATATTTGCATTAAATGTTCTGATCACCCAAGTGAACTTTGCGTGCCTCACTCCGTTTTGTTGCCTTAAGTGACATTTGTGTTACTATCCTCTGCTTTTTAATGATAAGATGGACAGACACTCAAGTACACTAGGGGTGAGTCCACATGCCTCACTAACAGAGACATTTCATTCTGTTTATTCATGTTTGATGCAACACTGATGCGGAGTGGGAGCGTTAGTGATCGCACTAGAAACGTCTGACTAAAGTGTCAGATAAGTTTAGGTAACTTTTCTTGCTTGCAAAATTAAAATCCAGTATGTATAGAGGACTTCAGGAAGTCAGTCATTTAATGTGTGTTTTAGCTGATCAAATAGACAGCAAATAGACTCACTGGTCTGCTGCGGACTGGCTTTCCATCCGGGGTGAATTCTCCCTCTATATGCCCTGAATAGACTCTGGATCTGCCACGACCCTGACCATGATAAAGCACTCATGGAAATGAATGAAGGAATGAAATTACTCATCTCCCTAAAGTTCTCCATGTTAACTTCTCAAAACACTCAGTACTCCCACCAGCTGAGAGAGAAAAAGTCAATTGACAAGAAGGTCCAAGGATTGGTACTAAAATGTTTTTGAGAAATGCCATTTGGAAATAAATAAATAAATAACTGGGCATGGCCTAGATTCTAGCCACACCCATAGCTACTTAGCATACTGGGTGAACTGGAAAGTGAAAAGGCAAAGTGGGAAATGAAAAGTAAATGATCAGCAGTTGGTGTCAGTGATCATTTACAATTTCCTTTTCATGTTGTCACTTACAGTGCGTTCATGTTGAAAACAGAATCACATACTTGTACTCTGCAACTGATTTTAATTTTATTTACCTATTTATTTATTTATTTATTTATTTATTTATTTATTTATTTGACAGATATGTAGCCTAATGTTTAAAAAACAAAGAAAAGACAAATTATGCATTGGATTTTCATTTTGGCACTGGTTTAGAAGTTCACTGAGAAAATGAAAAGCCAAAGTATGCTACTTAAGTGGCCACGAAACACAGATATGATGATGAAAATGAAATGA
>CM042553.1:672519-687519 GCA_023630585.1 Cranoglanis bouderius
AACCAACCAAGAGAACCGCAGCCTTATGAGGATTGTCAAGCAAAATCGATTCAAGAATTTGAGTGAACTTCACAAGGAATGGACTGAGGCTGGGATCAAGGCATCAAGAGCCACCACACACAGACGTTAGTGGGAATTTGGCTACAGTTGTCGTATTCCTCTTGTTAAGCCACTCCTGAACCACAGACAACGTCAGAGGCATCTTACCTGGGCTAAGGAGAAGAAGAACTGGATTGTTGCCCAGTGGTCCAAAGTCCTCTTTTCAGATGAGAGCAAGTTTTGTATTTCATTTGGAAACCAAGGTCCTAGAGTCTGGAGAAAGGGTGGAGAAGCTCATAACACTGGACTTCAAGCAACTTGGGCTAAGTTTCCACAGTCTGTGATGATTTGGGGTGCAATGTCATCTGCTGGTGTTGGTCCATTGTGTTTTTTGAAAACCAAAGTCACTGCACCCGTTTACCAAGAAATTTTGGAGCACTTCATGCTTCCTTCTGCTGACCAGCTTATTGAAGATGCTGATTTCATTTTCCAGCAGGATTTGGCACCTGCCAAAAGCACCAAAAGTTGGTTAAATGACCGTGGTGTTGGTGTGCTTGACTGGCCAGCAAATTCACCAGACCTGAACCCCATAGAGAATCTATGGGGTATTGTCAAGAGGAAAATGAGAAACAAGAGACCAAAAAATGCAGATGAGCTGAAGGCCACTGTCAAAGAAACCTGGGCTTCCATACCACCTCAGCAGTGCCACAAACCGACCACCTCCATGCCACGCCGAATTGAGGCAGTAATTAAAGCAAAAGGAGCCCCTACCAAGTATTGAGTACATGTACAGTAAATGAACATACTTTCCAGAAGGCCAACAATTCACTAAAAATGTTTTTTTAATTGGTCTTATGAAGTATTCTAATTTGTTGAGATAGTGAATTAGTGGGTTTTTGTTAAATGTGAGCCAAAATCATCACAATTAAAAGAACCAAAGACTTAAACTACTTCAGTCTGTGTGCATTGAATTTATTTAATACACGAGTTTCACAATTTGAGTTGAATTACTGAAATAAATGAACTTTTCCATGACATTCTAATTTATTGAGATGCACCTGTACTGTATAATTATTAATTTTTGTAAAAACATTTAAATATACAAAAATGTCAGTCTAACCCAAACAAATTTTCACCAAATCACAAATGACCCTTTTTCTGAGAATATTTATTTAAACTGGAACCATATCTGCATTTGTAACACAGGATTGTTTGTTTCTGTCCTTTTCAGGTAAAACCTGTAGAGGTGGGTTCCTCTCTGTAATTTTGTTATAAAATGTGCAGGGACTGACTAATAGTGTAAAAAAAAAATGCATATGAAATATGTTAAAATACCCTGTTTTGACCAGTGTATATAAAATCAGGCTGTATTTTAAATCTCAACATTTACAATATTTTAAAATTGACCCTATATCTGGCCTTGAGTCCCAGGAAATATGTAGATTAATGTCTGGACAACGTTTAATGATTTCAATGTAAGTACATTATGTAGAATGACTATTAAACACACTTATATTTCGCCACATATTTACCATTTTCTGCACCAAAGGTAGCTAGGATGCTTTCTGCCAAAACACACAGGTAACTAGAGCCAGGTCATGTGACAGACCGGCTCAAAAGAGACCATCGGAGGTATTCAGAAAAGACTAAAAGTAGCTCCTAAGTAGCAGATTTGTCAGAAACTCTTAAAAGCACGTTGTCATTCATCTTCAGTGAATACTTTATCCTGGTCAGGATGGCAGTTGGATCTGGGGTATATCCCAGGAAGGCCGAGCGCGAGGCTGGAACACTTCATGAATGAGACACCAGTCCATCACAGGATAACATTCACACTTAGGAGCAGTTTAGAGTCACCCATACACTTACGAATGTGTTTTTGGGAGGAGAGAGGACCCAGAGAACCTGGAAGAATCCTTTACAGACATGAGAATGCATAAATCTCCACACAGACAGTAACTCGAGCTCAGGCTCGAACTGGAAAACCTGATCTTGTTCATTTTAATTATAAGGCTCCTAAATATTTGTGTGTGTGAGATACAGTAAGACAGGCAGTGCTTGATTCTCCAGCAAGGAGAATTTTCCTCGATATAGTCAAGAGGTTAAATTGTTTATAAGAAAGCCAACTGCGTGCAAAGATAAAAGACAGAAAAAAAATCTTTAAAATGATACTAGAGAACATACACACTCGACAATACACTCTTTTTTATTTTTACATATTGATAAATTTCTCATAGATGTGGTTTTTTTTTCCTTTATGGGAAATATCCCCGACAAAGAACTGCACAGGACGCCCGAACAAATTCATAACGCAGTCCATCTTCTGGTTTTTATTGTAATCTAACCAGATGTACAAGCAATCAACACACAAAACAGCGTCTGCCTCATTTTGCTGACTGACATACAGTAATCACTCCATCTGAAATAAATAGTTTTATATACATGTGCCTTGTGGAGAGACGAAGACTGCTAACTAACACACACACACACACACACACACACACACACACACACACAGCTCTGAAAAAGACAAACATCTAAATTTAGCCCTTATTTGTTTTACATAAATAATATACATTATGTGCATATGTGTGTGTATGCATGTGCGTGCGTGCGTGTGTGCGCGTGTTTGCATGCATGTTTATGGACTCCAGCATTGAATAAGCACTTAAACATTTAAACATTAAGGCTGTTCCACACATTTCAGGAACATGAACAGCACAAACCTCCCCGTGCTGCCGAAAAAAATCCTAATCCCAGTCTGGAGAACCCGAATCCCACCCGGAAGAAAATATCTGCAAATGTGAGAGTTTATTCAAAATGTTAGCGGTGGAATGGACGATGGTGAATACAGCGAGGTGTGTAGGATTTTTGAGTGAAGAGCATGAGCATAGTGAAATGGTCAACATTTAAAGTTAAACTCCACCCTGAAACACCATGAAATATGTTTAGAATGAGATATTAGTGGTGTGATTAGTGATTCTGGTGCTAATGTGTTGGTTGGTGCTGTGTTGTTGTTATTCCTGTGAGAAGTTAGCAGTTGTGTGTGGCTCTGATGTCACAGGGGGCATTCCTATTGTTATTGTTATTGCTTGTGCAGTTACAATGGAGTGTAATAGGAAAAAGTATCTCAGTGATCTCAAATATAAGTGATAACAATCGGAGTTTACTGATAAAAACAAACTCATCTTTTCCAACTCGTCAGCTCATCACACTCCATTTGAGTCTCAGATAGCAGGTTTCCCAGGTCCTGCACTGTTCCTCGCAGTGTCTCCACCTGGTATTTCAAGTCAGACTTATCCACCTCCAGCTGAGCAATGGTCTCTAAGCTTCAGCCAGGGAGACCTGAAAGCACAACAATTAAGACTTATTGGCTTTATTTACTTCTACACACACATTCAGACACTTTTAAAAACTGACTCATTACTCATGACACACACACACACACACACACACACACACACACAAAGCTTACAATAGCAGTCATAGTCTCATGAAAAGGAAAGTTTACTTTCAGTAACTCCTCGTTGTGCATCTCCTTCATCTCATTGTTCTCTGTCTGGAGGATTCTGTGAGCCTCCCCCTCTCGCTCACACTTCTAAAACACACACATGGGGCAAAAGAAATTTAAGTTCGAGTTCTTAATTCTTAAACATGAATAAAGTCGTCATATTATTACTAAATGAGCTACTTAATGCAAGACTTTTCTCGCTTACATTCGTCAGCTCATCACACTCCATTTGAGTCTCAGATAGCAGGTTCCCCAGGTCCTGCACTGTTCCTCGCAGTGTCTTCACTTGGTCTTTCAGGTCAGACTTCTCCACCTCCAGCTGAGCAATGGCCTCCACATCCTTTTGGTGTTTCTCCTCAGCTTCAGCCAGTGAGACCTGAAAGCACAACAATTAAGACTTATAGGCTTTATTTACTTCTACACACACACATTCAGACACTTTTAGAAACTGACTCATTACTCATGAGAACATCCTAAAATGTATTGGGGAGGAAAAAGGACAAAATGTCCCCAAAACATGAGGAATCAAGTACACACACACACACATACACACGCACACACACACACAGTTCACAATAGCAGTCATAGTTTCATGAGAAGGAAAGTTTACCTTCAGTAACTCCTCCTTGTGTATCAGAGTTTCCTTCATTTCATCGTTCTTCATCTCACACTCCTAAAAACACACAGGGCAAAAGATGTTCAAACTTGAGTGATTAATGTTCACATCTGCAAATTGTAAAAAAAAAAAAAGAAAAAAAAAAAAAAAACCCTAAAGCAATGTTGGCTTAGTGAGAAGAAAATCTTACATTCAGTAACTCTTCACAGTGTTTTAACTTCTCCTCCGTGTCTTTGTGATCGGACTGGAGGATGCTGTGAGCCTCCCGCTCTCGCTCACACTCCTAAAACACACACATGGGGCAAAAGAGGTTTAAACTCAGGTGCTTAATGTTCACATATCCAATGGGTCACTTCTATTTAGTAAAAAAAACCTAATAACTTGAAAATACAACTTTCATTTTGGTTAAATGAACCTCATCATGCAGCATAAACATGAAAAATCCCCATATTATTACTAAAGGAGCTGCTTAATGCAAGACTTTTCTTGCTTACATTTGTGCGCTCAGCACACTCCATTCGAGTCTCAGTTAGCCGGTTCCCCAGGTCCTGCACTGTTCCTTGCAGTGTCTCCACCTGGTCTTTCAGGTCAGACTTCTCCACCTCCAGCTGAGCAATGGTCTCCACAGCCTTCTGGTGTTTCTCCTCAGCCTCTGCCAGGGACACCTGAAAGCACAACAATTAAGACTCATTGGCTTTATTTACTTCTACATACATTCAGATATGTTCATGTTCTGGTGACCAAAGGAAAAGATTTCTGTGACTGTGCAAGATTACACACACACACACACACACACACACACACACATACACACACACACACACACAGAGCTCACAATAGCAGTTGTAGTTTCATGAGAAGAAAAGCTTACCATCAGTAAGCGTTCACAGTGCTTCATGTCTTTGTTGTCCTTCTTGACTTGCTCACACTCCTAAAACACACATATGGTTGAAACGATGTTCAAATTAGAATGCTTAATGTTCACATCTGGTCACTTCTATTCATTAAAAAAAACTATTAACTTCAAAATACAATTTTCATTTTGGTTAAATTAAAGTCATCATGCAGCATAAACATAAAATGTCCTCATATCAGTCTACTTATGTTAAAATGAACTGCTTAATGCAAGCTTTTTTATGCTTACATTAGTTAGATCATCAAACGCCCAGCGATACTCGCAGAGCAGGTTCCCCATGTCCTGCATTGTCTCTTGCAGCTTCTCCACCTGGTATTTCAGGTCAGACTTCTCGCTTTCTAGCTGAGCAATGGTCTCCACAGCCTTCTGGTGTTTCTCCTCAGCTTCCGCCAGGGAGACCTGAATGTTTAACAACCAAGATTTATTTACTTCGACACACACATTCAGACACTTTTATAGTTTGGAGACAAAAAATTATTTTTCATGATGATAATTATAATAATAAACCTGATAATAAATAATAAACCTCATGATATAATACATTACATAACTATTATCCCTAATAGGTTCACTCCCATCTAATCTAATCTAATCTCACTAGCATCACTGCTCAAACTCACTGCATCAGACTCCAGTGTGCAGATATTTCCTATTCTCAATCATTCCCATCATATGGTGCTCATATTATTTTGAAAAGTACTTTTTAATCAGATGCTTATCTCACGTACCTTGCTTTTCATGTCACAGTCACGGAGCAGTTCCTCCAGCTCCCTCACTCTGTCCTCCAGCTGAGTATTGGACACCACAAGCTTCTGAATCTTCTCAGTCACAGCATCCTGAAATTCACCGTTGGCTTTAGGTGTTTGTAGCACTCCTGAGCACTAGCATTCAGTCCAAACATCATGTTTAGTTGCAGCTCTCTGATCTATCTAAAGGGCCACAGAGCCTACAGTACAATGTCTGACACAGAATCTTTATATTCATCAGACTTCTGATCAAACGAGTTTAACGCATTGTTTTCCTGACAAAAACTGCAGTTAATGAACATCAGGTCTGGATTGCTGTCCTTAGCCTAGTGCTGGAGTACAAACTTCATTTCCTCCTCCATAAGCACCAAACATTTCAATCCAGATATTTCAAATGTTCATATAATGGAAAACTGGATTTTTGTATTTTCACACAACCAAAGTTAGGATCAGAACAAACTTACCGTGACCTGGTCCTGAGGAACCTCGGTGGGTCAGACCAGAGCCCGTTCCGTGGCCCGGAACACACACTGGATCTAAATAAAAAATAAATAAATAAAAGCCATCAGACATCATCATCATATATCATTTCTGTTTTGAATTCCAGACCAGCAGTATTTTCCACTTCTGATCCAGGTGAAGCTCTACAGCACAAGTATTCCCACTTTCTCACTGGCCTCCGGAATAAATCCACTTTACTGATGTTCAGTATGGACATGTCTAATGTGGGCTAAGGCTAAGAACACACTGACAGATTTTATTACACATTCATGAAGCTAAACTCCTCCATGAACCTGGACAGAAAGAGAGAGTGCTTTCACCCATCAGTGCATCTTTCAAGCAGCGCTAGCGCTGGACTAAAGCCCGTTAGCTTATGAAGGACTGAACAAATCTACTAAATTCATTTCTTTTAAAGGACAGAAGTAAACTTAGCACTGCATGGTTACAGCAGCACGACTGAGAAATAGTTGTACCTTCAGTTGTGTCCTCGAGGTCTGCTGTTGTTTTCTCTCCATCGCCTCGTTTAACATAACAGTAAATGTCGGCTGCCGTGGCTGCAGCTCCGGCCGTGTACAGCAGGGGGCGCAGTGGAAGATCTGCTACACCAGCGCCAAGTGCACTCAGGAACTTATTCATTTTCTCTCCTGATCAGAGCAACTTCAATAATCACCTTAACTCGCTAAAGTTCAGTGAATTTCTGAAAGATCTGCGTTGTTTTTCCCCTCTTTATAGCCGGAGCTCTTCGGTGACGTCACAGAATCAGAATCAGAATCAGCTTCATTACACATACAAGGAATTTGTCTTGGTGACAGGAGCTTCCAGTGCACAACTATACAAAACTGCAACAAGACACAGATAATAATAATAAACAAATAAATAAATAAATATAAGTATATATAAAATAGACTTTTATATCTATTAAATTAAATACAAAAGACATAGATAATAATGATAATATATATATATATATATATATATATATATATATATATATATATATATATATATATATATATATATATATATATATATATATAAAATAAAAAATAATTGAATAGAAAATAGTATATATAGATACAAAATTATATATATATATATATATATATATATATTTATATTTTAGCTGTTCATTAAATGAAAATAATAAATAATATTGTCTCAGTTTTTTTTATCTATTTAAATGATCTTTCTTTTTTAAAGCTAGTTTTACAATAAATTTGTCTCTTTATCCATTAATTTGCACATTTATAATTGGAAGAGGAAACATTTCTTCGACATGATATTGATTAAATACATTTATTAATCAATAAATATATAGAATATATAATGAATCTATTTATCTATTGATTTGCACAGCTCTTAATGTTGTACAGTTGGTTACTGATATAGGGAATGATGTAGTGTGTAGGGAAACGGGCGGCTCCACGTGGGTTAAATGTGGGTTATTGTGGAACAGCAGCAGGGCGATATGGAGGCTCCTGCATGGGCTGTACGTGGGCAATTATAACACCAATAATGTCTACAATATATGTGTTTAATAATCTAACATTTAACCCTGTTTTTCACTCACTTTATTATCTATAGCTTAGAAAAAAAAAAAAAAAATTTAAAGAGTTTGAATTCTGATGATACCACACCCATCAGCAAAATTCTACCTCCTGTGTGTGTGTGTGTGTGTGTGTGTGTGTGTGTGTGTGGGAGGGCCATATACACTCTCTCTCCTGTCCATCATAGCAACACTAGCCAATCATAGGATGGCTAGCGCTTTCCTCCGAGTGTGTTACGCCGCCCCGTGACGCAGCATGAGCAGCAGTTCCAAAAGGTGAGTTTGTCTTCACACGTCTCGGAGAAAGCACATGTTAGCCTTCACCCTCGGCCCTCTGTCACGGGCCCCAGTTAACCACTTACGCTGCTTTTTCAGCTTCTTTCTGTACTTGCACTCTTCTTTAAGCCACCTTCAGGTACAGGGAACAAATTCAGATATTAGGATGAGTTATGTGCAGTCTCATCATATATGCCAACAGTCTACACGTCATTTTTAGTGATGACATCAAAAGCTAGTCAATATTCTACACAGTAGTACCTACCTGTGAACCTGGAGCTTTCTGTCTCATTACTGAAGAGAACAAAGATGCTGCTGGAGACAAGAGCAGATTTTAAATCTGATTTTAAATACTGAAATGTTTGAATGTTCTTATGCATTTGCTTGTTTGTTCAAAATTATAAATGATAAAATGATTAATAACGATTTGTTTAAAACAGTGTGTGACATAAGGAGAAGAAGAATGGGCAGAAATAACCTTTTCTATGGGCACAAGTTATTACCAGAAACACGCTATGAGTCTTTGGGTGTTCGTAACCGAACCATCACAAAATCAACTAATTAATCTTTCACTCGAGACCAGAAAAAAAACAGATCCTTAACATTTCCAACAATTGTACAGACTTTAATCTCAGGCTGTTTGGAACAGGAGGTGCTGGTGCCTGTGACATATTCTTGTCTCATTACTACTCAAATACAGTTTCTCATTTATATTTACAGCATTTGGCATTATTTCATTTGTACAACTAAACAGTTGAGGGCCTTGCTCAAGGGCCCAACAGTGGCAGTCCTGGGGTTTGAACTCACAACCTTCTGATCAGTAGCCCAACATCTTAACCACTGAGCTACCACTATCCTCTATGAAAATATGGTTCTCTGTCTAAAATACACACAAATTAAAAAAAGATAGAGGAAGTGATAGAGGAAGAACAAACTAAAATGTCAAGGACAGAGGGTTCTCCAGGACCAGGGTTGGCAACAGGGACGTTTCTTGAACTTTAAGGTATGAGGGGCTCAGCCCCCAGAGGCTTCACTGTTTTATTATTATTTTTCAACCTGTCAAAAATGTCATAAAATATTTTCATATTGGTGTCTTCATGGTTTAATCATAGCAAACCCTAATGAATAAATATCAGGATTAGCTGAAGAACAACAGTGTGAAATTATTCAGTGAATTTATTGGGTTCCTCCCGTCCTCATGCTAGTTTGTGTCAGATGTTCTTACAGTCAGCTACCTGACAGGTAAGGTCTGCTAGGCCACCACTTTCCCTACACCCCTCCCACCTTTACTCAAAGTGTGTTCTTCTAACAGCCAAGTTCAAATCAGTGCCCCTGGGTTTGTCAAAATGGCTTCATAAATAAAATACTTAATTTTTTAAGGGACGTAATATACCTTGTTGGCTGTCAATATACTCTGCAGGCCGTCCAAGTGTAACCTTGTGTGAGAAACATTGCTAGTAGTTTTGAATACTTACATTACTAAGTACATGAATCGATCTATTTTTTATGTTATTGTTAAACAGTACAACAGTCAACAACTGTTGTACAACAACCTTACTCAACAACCTTACTCAACCCAGCTTTTGGAAACATACGGCCTATTACCAGTACAAAGAATACTATTAGGCCAGAGGGGAGTAGAGGCACTATATGAACATGAAGCTCCCATGATCTTTTCTCCGTCTTTCCAGATTTTAATAGAATGACATATAATTGGTCCAAAATGTACCATGATTTTCTTAGATATTCCTGTAAAAGGTAAGTCCTGTAAACACAAGGGGTAAGTAATATTAGCTTCTATGGCCCGCCACGACACAAGAGAGTCAGCATTGATCCATGTCCTAAGAGGTCTCATTTGAAATGATAAATAATAGGACCAAAAATCATAACGGGTAGGGCCTGGATCTCTGATTTTGCAGCAAACTAAGGGGCAGATTTACTCCAACTGATTTTGTATCCAGACAATTTACCAAATATATTAAACAATTTTAAGCATTCAGTAACAGAGCCTGTGATATTTGATACGTATAACAAAATGTCATCGGCGTAGAGTGTCGATAATAGGACTCAAATACTTTATTGATATCTTTAGGTTGAGTATATAAGGAACCCTCGTGTTTAACAGCAGATATATTGGCCCTAGAATCATTATCTTTCAACCTTAGAGCCAACAGTTTACTAGGGCGTTTTCCATTAAAATAATTACATTGTCTAGTACGATGTATAATGAATTCAGATAGATTTTAAATAGATTTGAATTCAGATTTAAGAGCCTTTACTTCCTTATCTTTTTTCTCACAGAAATTACATTTTAATTCCTTCTCTAGCTTCTCTTTGCCTTTCTAATTCAATTTTACGGCTCTCCCTACGCTTTTAACAAAAATATGAGAAACTTATACGTTTACCCCTAATGAAACATTTAGTGGTTTCCCACAAAATTTGCGGGTTAGAGGCTGAATCCCGGTTAAATTGTAAAAACTCTAACAATGAGCTGCGCAATTCAGCCACAAAGGTTGAATCCTGTAACAAAGAAGTATTCAGTCTCCAGAGATTGCATCCGAATCCCAGCGATATAGGGGTTAAAGAAGTCATTATTGGGGAATGATTCGATAAAAGGAGTAGCAAAATATCAACTTTACTAATAAAGGGAATAAGAGAAGGAGACATAAGTAAGTAGTCAATCCTTGAATAACTCTTATGACGAGCTGAGAAGAATTTATAATCCTGAACACCGTCATTTTGCAAACGCCAGACATCACATATGTTGGAATGTCGTAAAACTGGAGTACTGTGGTGATCAGCTGTCTCCGGTGTTTACAGACATATTTTAACACCTCACTGGAGATATGCCATGTGCCAGCCTGCTTCAAGACCTCCACTATCATCCCCATCCCCCAAAAACCAGGATCACAGGACTTAATAACTACAGACCTGTCGCTCTGACATCTGTGGTAATGAAGTACTTTGAGCACCTTGTGCTGTCCCACCTCAAATCCATCACAGACAGGAGAGGTCCTGGACCCTCTGCAGTTTGCCTACAGAGCCAACAGGTCTGCAGATGACGTGGTAAACATGGCCCTCCACTTCATTCTCCAGCACCTGGACTCCTCAGGAACCTATGCCAGGATCCTGTTTGTGGATTTCAGCTCTGCTTTGAACACAATCATCCTGGCTCTGCTACAGGACAAGCTCTCCCAGCTGAGTGTGCCTGATTCCACCGGCAGGTGGATCATAGACTTCCAGACAAGCACGTGAGACTGGGAAAACATGTCTCTGACTCCTGAACCATGAGTACTGGTTCCCCCCAAGGCTGTGTTCTTTCTCCTCTACTCTTCTCCCTTTACACCAACAGCTGCACCTCCAGTCACTAGTCCGTCAAACTACTGAAGTTTGCAGATGACACCACCCTCATTGGGCTCATCTCTGAGGGGGATGAGTCCGCCTACAGGTGGGAGATTGACGATCTGGTGACGTGGTGCAGTCAGAACAACCTGGAGCTCAATGCTGTGAAAACAGTGGAGATGGTGGTAGACTTCAGGAAGAACCCAGCCCCACTTGTCCCCATCATCCTGTATGACTCCCCAGTTGATACTGTGGACTCCTTGCGCTTCCTGGGATCCATCATCACCTAGGACCTCAAGTGGGAGCTGAACATCAGCTCTCTGATTAAAAAAGCGCACCAGAGGATGTACGTCCTGTTCAACCTGATGATGGTTTAAACATTTGATATGTTTTCTATGTTCTATTGTGAATAACATATGGGTTTATGAGATTTGCAAATCATTGCATTCTGTTTTTATTTACATTGTACACAGTGTCCCAACTTTTTTGGAATTAGGGTTGTACGCTGTAAAGAGAAAACCTTCAGAATTTTATCAAAAAAAAGAGAAATGTAGAAAGGTAGACTTTTTTCCTTAAACATATTTATAGTGATTCCATGTTGTGACATCACACGGCAGTCTCGGTCTCCAAGGCTCCGCCCACAAGCCACAGAATGTCTGATATCTTACGAACACTTTTCTGGCCACAAGCTTCAGGATCTTAAAGGTTGGGATCAGATTTTCTCAGATCATCAGATCCAAATGTCTGTGCACTGGATTGTAGTGGAATCTCTAATAAATGCTAGAAGTTTAGCTTCGGAGTTTTTCAGTTTGTGAAAAATCTGCTCGCCCACTGCATCCACATCAACATTATAAACATGTGTGAAGATCAGAAATCAATCACAGGCTGCTGTTCAGACTCATGGAGTATCAGGATCAGGTTTATGTTCATTATTGAACTCTGATGATTTCAGTCTGATTGCAGAGGCTCAGTGTGGAGGATGGAGAGAATGAACCATCATTGACGAGAGGATTTTACAGATCTGATCTTCAGCTGAACTCACACACTGGGGCAGCTGTAAAGAATATTACTCTCATTATCATATGAAAGGAAATCTGTGGTTTTGTAATTTCATACTGTATTCCTCATGGCAAAAGGGAAATCATTTTTATTCAAACAGAAAAATATTTCTCCTGAGTTCCAGGAAAAGCATTTTATAAGACGCTTGGTTTAATCACAAATTTTATTATTATAGCACCAGGAGCTGTACAGGGAGAAGATGGGAGCAAGAACACACATTATGGATGCACAGAAATTTCTAGAACAAAAAGGGACCGAGTCGTGTACTGGGTTGAAGCTTTATCTGCATGCTCAGCTCTTATTCCCTAGAGGACGTTGCCTTTTTCTGCTAATCTGAGAGCAGCTTCAACTTCTGCTAATTGGTCTCAAGACTCCACGCCATCACCAGAGGATGAGGCTCATCACCACCAGACGCAGTGCATCATGGGACGAGCTTGAGGATAAAGATTCAGACTGAAAGCTGCTGTAGCAAATCTTCCTGTCTGCACTTAATAATACTCTGCCGCTAATAATATTAATGCCCGTAATCATCTGCTCTATGATATTCATTATAAACTGAGATCATTAAATACTCCTCTTTACAAATACACACAGTTGAGCTCTTTTCACGAGAGCAATCTTCACTTACAAACATATAAACATACTCATTAACTAGTCCGATAAGAAAATAACGTATAAAAGTATATAGTAAAAACATTTAATCATATTGTTCAGAGGATCACTTCCATCTTTTTTTTAATATCTTATATTACAGTGTGACAAAACAAAAACTACGAGTTTTATCCCTCATACAGAAACACGTGAACACAAATAGGAAGACAACAAAAATGAAATAAAAACATGAGACTGTGAAAGTGACGCAAACCCTTGACAAGAATAAACACAGCGGTGTGTGTGAGGATGGAGTCAGTCAGAAATGTTACTGAAACTGAATCTCAATCTGTCTGAAGTGCCAGAACACACACTGAATCTGAAACATCTCCCACGATTAATGTCGTGGAGATTTTTTATTAATTAATTAATAAAAGTCCAAAAAGATTCTGCAAAGTGAAGATTCCTTCAAAATTAATCACAAAAACAAAATATCAAAGATTTTGAAGTAAAGCAGGTCAGTATTTGTTGTGAGAGTTTAAAGCCTTTAAAGCTGCTTCGGTTCTCTCAGCGTCTTATAGAGTTTTAAGCAAAAATCAGCTGTAGGTTTTAGGAGAATCTTCACGGTTCTTCTGCAGGTTTCTGTTTGTTCTCTTTGATTATGCGCTGTACAAAGTGATCTACTACAACAACTTTACTCTAATGTCTAATCAAACAAATGTTTTTAAATGAGGAAAAAACTACTTCCACACAAACACAGAAGACATAACCACATGAAGTTTCTGTAAAAATCCAGCGTAAGACTTTTGCACAGCGCCGCAAGTGAAGAATTGGGTTCAGGATTAACAGCAGAACAAAAACACAAAACCAGAATCTGATCCTAATAAAAATCAAACATTGTCAGTTTACATGCAAACGACTGAAGCACAGAAAAATGAGCAGTTTATTGACTTCTGGTTAATAATTTTTCAGCGATGGTCCTTGTGGAGGCACGGGGGTGTGCGCTGCTGTTCAGGAACAACGAGCAAATAAATGAAGAAGAGTGTGAAGAGAGTCAGAACCTGAGAGTCAGAACAGAGCGAGAAATAAACAACCTCAGAGCTGAAAACAGGACGCGCCGTCCACGTGGAGGAGATACGCTCGCTTATAGGACCAAAACTGAAACACATCAAAATCACATTTTCACCACAGGCCCGACATGACAGTGACCGAGCGACAGAGTGAAGGAGTGAAGGAGAGAGAGAGAGAGAATGAAGGAGTGAAGGAGAGAGAGGGAGGATGAAGGAGCGACAGAGTGAAGGAGTGAAGGAGAGAGAGGCAAGATGAAGGAGCGACAGAGTGAAGGAGTGAAGGAGAGAGAGGGAGGATGAAGGAGCGACAGAGTGAAGGAGTGAAGGAGAGAGAGAGAGAGGATGAAGGAGCGACAGAGTGAAGGAGTGAAGGAGAGAGAGGGAGGATGAAGGAGCGACAGAGTGAAGGAGTGAAGGAGAGAGAGAGAGAGAATGAAGGAGTGAAGGAGAGAGAGGGAGGATGAAGGAGCGACAGAGTGAAGGAGTGAAGGAGAGAGAGAGAGAGGATGAAGGAGTGACAGAGTGAAGGAGTGAAGGAGAGAGAGAGAATGAAGGAGTGAAGGAGAGAGTGAGAGAGAGAATGAAGGAGTGACAGAGTGAGACAGAGACCGAACACTGCCTCGAGCAGAACATCACTCACAGAGTTAGCATGAGCTTAAGGCCTGTGTATATGTACATTACACTCACACACATTTCCACCAGCTTGACTCGGTCAGTGGAGAACATTGTGTTATTATAAAGACGGTTGTAACGTGTTATCTGATGTGCAGTAGTCCATCAGCACAGAAAG